>CAUYQU010054282.1:0-136999 GCA_963574635.1 Cheracebus regulus
GGAGAAGAGAGGGGAGGGGAGGAGATGGGAGGGGGGAGGGGAGGAGGTGGGAGGGGAGAGGGGAGGGGACAGGTGAGGGGAGAGGAGAGGAGAGGGGAGGAGAGGGAGAAGGGGAGGGGAGGGGAGAGGAGCGGGGAGGGGAGGGGAGAGGGGAGGGGAGAGGAGAAGGGGGGGAGAAGAGAGAGGAGGGAAGAGGAGAGGAGAGGAGAGGGGAGAGGAGAGGGGAGGGGAGGGGAGGGGAGAGGGGAGGGGAGAGGATATGAAAGAAAGGGAAGGGAGAAGAGGGGAGATAAGGAGCAAAGAGGAGAGGGGAGTGGAGGAGAGAGGAGAGAAAAGAAAGGGAAGAGAGGGGAAGGGGAGAACAGGAGAAGAGAGAATAGAAAGGAAGGGGAGAGGAGGGAAGAAGAGAAAGGAAAGGGATAGAAGGATACAGCCAAGTCCTGATCCACAGGCACCTAAGCCCCTGACAGGCTGTGCACAGTGGGAGGAGCTAGCCAAGGAGGCTGAGAAGGGAGCTCCAGTGTGGCCACAGGACATCCATCAGCTAAGCCAAGAACATATTTCAAGGAGGCAGGAGACATCTGTACCTAATGCTGCTTATTGGTCAGTAAAGGTAGGAGGACTGAAATGACCATCCAGTATGGCAGCACAAAGGCCATCAATGGCCTTCAAAAGACGAGTCTCCATAGAGGAGCCAAGACAAAAATCTATCAGAGCAGATTGAAAAGGGAGTTCATTTAGTCACTCAGTGCACCTATTTATTAGACACCTACTACACACCAAGCCAGGCAATAAACATAACAGACAAGGGTCTCCCATTGCAATGCCTATGTTACACTTGGGAAGAGATCATGAATGAGATGAGCAAGTAAAATGCATGTCCTGTTAGGGATGTGTGCTACAAAGTGGAAGAGAAAGCTTGTAAGAGGGAAGCTGTGTCACAGAGGGGAGGAAGTATAAATGTGGGTTACTGGTTTGAGAAGATCTCGCCGCGAACATGACATGTGAAGGAAGAGAGAGACTGGGCACGTGGATTTTTGGGGAAAGAGCACTACAAGCAGAAAGCGTAGCAACCACACAAGCCCTGAGGTGGGAGGGTGTGGAAGATCCCTGAGCAGGCCAGGACAGCTGGAGGTGAAGACACGAGGGGAGAAGCGGAGAGTGGCATCACAGAAGCCATGGGAGCTCGAAAGGCGAGACCCTCCGTGTGCAGCCATGAGGGCCAGGAAGGACACCGGGGCTCACTCCCAGGGCCATGGAGAGTGTGTGTGTGGGTGAGGAAGTGGGACAGTTCTTTCAGAGGGCGTGGTAGATAATTGACCATGTGTATGGTTTTTTTGTTTGTTTTTGTTTTAAAGAAAGAAAAAAAGGATAAAAGAAAGAAAGAGGAAGAATAAAAGAAAGAGAAAGTGGGAGAGAGAACGAGAATCTTGCTCTATTGCTCAGGCTAGATTGTAATCTAAATATAGGTATTAAAGACCTCTTTTATACCAATAATTATACTTAACAATGGAGACAGGAAGGAATAAGGGAAGAAAATAATAAACAGCCGACCAATATTTCATTTAAATCTGTGGAATGCTATGCAATTACTGAGAAGTAATTTAGTTCCAATTATGTGGTCACTTTTAGAATAGGTGTGTATGGTTTCATGTGCCATATTCGCATGGAGATTGTATTTCCCCCGGAGGTCAGCCCCACATTGTGTCCATTTTCAAGGCCACCTTGGTGCGCCCATCTACCACAACACTGGACGTTTGTTCTTTTCGCATCCTGGTATTCAATCCACTTTTTATGTGTTGACTCGGGCTGCCTCCACCCTCAGGCTATGTGGTTCTGATGGAAGGGACTCTACTTCCCAGCTCTGGGGCATCATGTGGCCATGGCTGGTCAATAGGAGCCTGGCATCCCTTCGGCCATCATGATTGTCCCATGGGTGAGTGTGCGACCCAGCCTGGCAGCTCAGTGGTCGTTCCTGGATTTTGTAGGACCCATTATGAAAGAAAAGATTTTTTGAAGGGGGGATTTTTTTTCCATGTGTTATTAGGGTACAGGTAGTACTTGGTTATGTGAGTAAGTTCCTTAGTGTTGATTTGTAAGATTTTGGTGAATCCATCACCCAAGCAGTATACACTGCGCCATATCTATAGTCTTTTATCCCTCACCCCATTCCCACTCTTACCCCCAAGTTTCCAAAGTCCATTGTATCATTCTTACACCTTTGTGCCCTCATAACTTAGCTCCCACATATCAGTGAGAACATACCATCGTTGGTTTTTCATTCCTGAGTTACTTCACTTAGAACAATAGTCTCCAACGTCATCCAGGTCACTAAAAATATGTTAACTCATTCCTTTTTATGGCTGAGTAGTATTCCTTTGTATCTCTATACCACAGTTTCTTTATCCACTTGTTGACTGATGGGCATTTGGGTTGGTTCCACTGTTTTGCAATTGTGGATTGTGCTGCTATAAAAATGGGTGTGCAAGTATCATTTTCAAATAATAACTTCTTTTTCCTCAAGTCGTGGGATTGCTGGATCAATTGGTAGTTCTACTTTTAGTTATTTAAGGAATCTCCACACTGTTTTCCATAGTGGCTGTGCTAGTTAAGATTCCCACCAGCAGTGTAGAAGTGTTCCCTTATCACCACATCCATGCCAACATCTACTGGGGTTTTTTTTGTGGGGGGCAGGGGTTGAGACATGGTCTGGCTCTGTTACCCAGACTGGAGTGCAGTGGCACAATCTCTGCTTGCTGGAACCTCCACCTCCCACACCCAAGAGATCTTCCCACGTCAGCCTCCCAAGTGGCTGGGAATACAGGCACACGTTACCATGCCCAGCTAATTTTTGTTTGTTTGTTTGTTTTTTTATAGAGACCAGGTTTTGCCATGTTACCCAGACTGGTCTCAAACTCCTGGCCTCAAGCAGTCCACTTTCCTCGGCCTTCCAAAGTGCTGAGATTAGAGGCATAAGCCATCTCACCCTACCAGAAAAGTTCTTAAGGATGATGTCTATCTGCCTGGAGTATGGGGCTGCCTGCAGGTGACTTCCAGCACTGAAGAAAGCACTGAGTCAAGAGACAGGGTGCGGGGTCCAATGGCCTCATCTCGGTCATTGACACCAACATCCCTGAAGCTGCATCTTCCCCCAGTCCTCAGTTACAGGAACCAAGTTCAATTTTTCTCTTGCTTCATCTATTTTTGATTTGTTTTCTGTCACTTGCAGCTCACATAGTGCTGACTTCCGGTCTCACATTCAGACACTTCCATTCTGAAGAACTCTTCATGCAGGTGTCTTTCTGCTTCCTACCCACCTGTTACTTTCTTTTCCTCTGCTTTGGAACATGTATTTTACTCCTTTGGAAGCACAAGTGCCTCAGTAGCCCTTCCACACATCCCCAAAATGCCTTCCTCTCTCATGGCAGTCTGCTCTTCCTCCCCTCTTCCTCCCTCCCTCTCTATATGCCCATCCTTCAAGATGCAGTTTAGATCTTCTCTTAATATGTTCAAGGGCACAGAAGTTGGAGCTGGATTGCCTGGGTTCGGATCTCAGCTCTACTGCTTGCCATTTGGGTGATCTCGGGCAAACTCCTTGCCTTCTCTACCCTTTAGTATTACTTTCTGTAAAATAGTGATAAGATAGTATTTGGTGAAGCAAGCTAGGCACTTAGAACATTGTCAACCTTATGGTCCAAGTTCTTTCTGGATCCTACCAGAAAACAAAACAAAAAGATACCCAAATTGGGTCATTTGAACAGAGTATAGTAAAGGAATATCGGGACACAGCAAAGCAGAATGTTGTGCAGCAGGATTAGGCACAGCAGGGAGGCCTCCCATCCTGAGGTCCGAAGAAGCAAAAGCAAAGGGCGCTCTAGCCGAGAGGGACTGCCACGTGAAGTGCACCCCTGGAGGGGAGCTCTCGCCTTTAGACAAAGGACACAGCCAGCCCACAGGAACGCTGCAGAGAGTGAGTGCTCAGGGAAATGGAGAATACGTTCTCAGACGCTACTTTCTCACTCCTGTCTGCTCTGCTGCTGGAGATCCTTTGTGGTTATCCTTTGTCCTGTATTCTCAGTGCCTCATGCGTAGAGTTTCTGACCACGCCACTCTCCTGCATATAGATTGCAAGTCCCTGAAAGGAACAATAAAGACCCAGTGCCTGAGGTTACAAACTGGAGACTCTATGGTCACAACAATGAGACAGTCTCATCTTACATGGGACATGTGACCTTTTTCAAAAAGTTTGAATTACTCATCAGTATTCAAAACATAAGAGATTATGCATAAAAATACAGATTTGTGGCGTTTCCTTTGAGACCAGTCAGACAGCCCCTGAGCTCACCTTCTTCCTTGACAACATGTGCTGCAGCTTCAGACATGGCATGTGCTCTCCAGAGTCCCACAGCTCTTACCTGGCCGTCTGTACTCATCCACACTCACCTCCCAGCCTTGTAGAAACTTGAGTTTGGGACAGCTGTCTATTCCTTCAAAATCCCTAAAACTCAGTAGGTACCTAATAAGCTAATGATATAACTATGAGGTTTATAGTGTTACTACTAAAGACCAAATCAGCTGATGTTTTTGGTAGGGAAGAATAATTAGCAAATTCATTTGTTATGCTTTTCTGTGCACTAATATTTTCATAGATAATTGCTTATTCAATTACAGTCTTTTGCTTTGATCGAGGATATTACCATAAGAAATTAACTGATGTATATTCTGCTTTATCGGTGCCTCCTTTTAACAAATAGAACACGAGAAGCCATTACAGGCAGGGACATCCAAGGGCAGGATCTGGGTGTAAACTTTCATCCAGAGTTTAAGACCCATCCCTCTGCAGGTGCCCCAAGCCCATTCTCTCTCAAGGATGCCTCCACTTGACATTTCTCCCTCTCTCCTGAATCATCCATTTCTCCCTTTTTATTATCAAGAAACTATGGTTTAGTATCCTGTTATGTGACTCCCCTCCAAATTGATTATGTTAAAGTAGGACCTTTCAGTACTTCAGAATGCGACTGGGTTTGGACCTAGGGATTTTAGTGAGGTAATTAAACTTAAATGAGGTCATACTGGTATGCCCTAATCCAATATGCTTGGTGTCCTTGTAAGAAGAGATTAGGACACAGGAACACACAGAGGGAAGACCTTGCACAGACACAGGGACAAGCATCTGCAAGCTACACAAAGAGGCCCCACAGGAAAGAAACACTGATAGCACCTTGATCTCTTGATCTTGAAGTTCCAGCCTCCAGAACTAGGAGAAAATAAATTTCTGTTGTTCAAACCTTCTAGTCTGTATTAGTCCATTTTCATACTGCTGTAAATAAATACCCAAGACTCAGTAATTTATAAAGAAAAAGATGTTTCATGGACTCACAGTTTCACATGGATGGGGAGGCCTCACAATCATGATGGAGGGTGAATGAGGAGCAAAGGCACGTCTTACATGGTGGCAGGCAAGAGGGTATGTGGAGGGGGGATCTCCCCTCTATAAAACCATCAGATCTCATGAGACTTATTCACTAGCACAAAAAGAGCATGGGAAACCCACCCCCATGATTCAGTTATTTCCCACAGGTTTCCTCCCATGACACATAGGGATTATGGGAGCTACAATTCAAGATGGATTTGGGTGGGGACACAAGTAAACCACATCACAGTCTTTAATATTTGTTATAGTAGCCCTAGCAAACTAACAAATAGCCTTTTTTAAAATCTCCCTTAAAATCTTTTCCACTGCTGGTGGGATTATAAGTTAATACAACCGCTATGAAAAACAGTGTGAGATTCCTTAAAGAACTAGAAGTAGATCTACCACTTGATCCAGCACTCCCACTCCTGGGTATCTACCCAGAGGAAAAGAAGGCCTTGTATGAAAAAGATGCATGCACATGCATGTTTCTAATAGCACATTTTGCAATTGCAAAGATATGGAGCTAACTTCAGTACCCATCAACCAAGTGGATAAAGAAAATGTAGTGTATATATACCATGGAATACTATTCAGCCATAAAAAGGAATGAAATAATGTCTTTTCCAGCAACTTGGTTGGAGCTGGAGGCCGTTATTCTAAGTGAAGTGGCTCAGAAATGAAAAACCAAATGCCATGTGTTGTCACTTATAAGTGGGAGTTAAGCTATGAGGATGCAAAGGCATAAGAATGATATCATGAACTTTAGGAACTCACAGGGGAAGGATGAGAATGAGGTGAGAGATAACAGACTATATATTGGATGGTGTACACTTCTCTGGTGACACATGCACTGAAATCTCAATCACCACGAAAGAACTTTTCCATGTAACTAAAAACACCTGAACCCTAAAAACTATTGAAATAAAAAAATTAATCTCCTTAGATCCCTTCTTCTTTGAGCTACAGTTGGTTTCCTGTGAACATTTTAAAACAAGATTCTAATCACCTGTTCAGCTCTCATGTTCTTTTCTGTGCAGTCTGGGCTAGTTGTCACCCCAGCCACTTGACTGAAGCCACCCTTCTCAGGGCCACCAACACTGTTCAGGGTGCTGAAGGAAGCCACGGCTCCTCTTTTCTGCTTTCACCCCACCTCTCAGGGCCATGTAATTAGTGGTTCCTCCCTCGTCCGCCAGACATACTCTGTTCACTCAGTTTCTGTAACGCCCCACTCTCTTGCTGTTTCCTCTCTTGCCTCAAGGACTACTTCTTGGTCTCCTTGGCTGTCTCGTCTCAACCCCCCAAATTTAGAGTGCCCCAAGCCTCTGTGGTAGACCCTTTCCTCTTTCATTTCTAAGCGTTAACTCTCAAATGTTATCTCCAGCCCAAAGTTCCCCATGACTTTCAGACTCATTTCAGGCTCAACTGCCTAGCTGATAGTTTCTTGAGGGTGTCTAGTGGCCTAATACATCTCAAACTTAGCATGGCCAAATGAAAACATGTGGTTCCAGTTCCTCCCAATGTGGCCCCCTCCCTCGTCTTTCCCATCTCAGTAAATTGCACCAGCCTCAGCCCCGCTGTTCAAGTCAAATTACAAGAAGTCAACTTGAACTCTTCTGTGATCCCTCACACCCAAATGTTGCTTTAGCTTGGCTCCTAAATAATGTGTTTGCAAGTCACATTAGCTTTTCCCCTTAAATGGTTCCCAAATATGTCCACTTCCCCACCTCCTATCTTCACAGCTGACAATTTAGTCCGTAATACCCCCATTTTACACCTGGGCCATTGCAAGAGCCTTTAACTCCCAGCTCCATCCCTGACTAATTATCATCTGTTCTCCTCAAATATGTAAGCTAGGTTATGCACTTTCATACTTAAACTCACCACTAAAATGAAAAACACACTCCCATCACCACAGGGAAGATATGGTCTGGATCCTGCCTCTCTTTCCAACCTCATCTTCTGCACTTCAGTATGCTCCAACCTTAATCATTTTTTTCCTAACATACCAAGCTTATTTATACTTTAGGGCTTTTGCAGTAACCAGTGGGTTCCTCCCTTACCTGGAACAAGTTCTCCCAAGTTTTAACATGCCTGTTTCTTTTCCTTCAGGCAACAGCTCAGATGTCACCCTGGTAAGGATGCTGATTATTACCAGATGAGCTTCCAACACTCACTGTATGGATGCTGGTGATGCTCAGCCTAGATCCTCCTGCAGTGAGTGTTGGCTGCTAAGGGCACACAGCTGCCCACCTTCTCTGAATATGATCTGCAATGTTCAAGAATCACCTAACCATGAAGAAAATGCCCTTACTGAGGGCAGCTGAAAGCTGGTGTCTAGATAAGAGGGCCTGGGGTCTGTACAACCCTGCTGTGTGGTTAAGGCTCCAGAAGTCCTAACACTCAGCCATGGCTAAACTCTACCTGAGGCACATCCTGGCTCACCTCTTTATCTCACCTCTTTATAATTCTTTCCTGACAGTGTTCCCTCAACGACTCATGCACACCCAAATCCCCATCTCAGACAAGACTTCTAGAAAACTGGACTAAAGGCACACATTACCTAACTTTTCTTTTTATTTATTTTATAACATGTATTATTATTTGAATTTATCTAGTAGATGTATTTGTTTGATTATTTTTGGTCCTATCTCACTATAAGTTCTTTAAAAGTAGGTGATTCACATCCAGTGCCCTTCAAGCCTAGCACCATGCATGGTACAGTGAGTGCTCAGTGATATTACAGGAGAAAATGAAAGAGTGAACAAAAGAAGGCATGCCAAGCATGCCACATATATTACGTGACTGACTAGCAAAATGGCTGCGTTTTGGCACAAAGATAGAAAGTGAACACATGGCCTGGGTCATTACCCTTCCCTTCACAGATGTCAATTTGAATTAATTTAGGACAGTCACATAACTTCACCACTCAAAAGATGTTTCCCCCATTGGCTGTTCACAAGCCAACGTGTATTATGAGTGATTTATTTCTCAATTTGAGGACAAGCAACTTCTAGGCATAGATTGTAATGTTTCTATTTTTTGCAGAAAAGATCGAGAATAGTGTCGTGCTGCAAATATGTGTGCTTGATGCTCCAATTACTCTGAATAATGATAATGATAATAATAATAACCTTTGCTAGAGTGTTCTATGCCTTATATATTTATATATGTACTATGAGCTGTCCATGGATGATCTCCTTTAATCCTTGAAACAACCCTGTAAGTTAAGTGGGAGCTAGCCCAGCTTTACAAATGAGGGTAATGGAGTTGAGGGCATTTAAATGACTTGCCCAAGATCAGCCAGCTGGAAAGGATGAGAGTCAGATAACTCCAGCATGTGTGTCTAATTTTATGAGCAAATAGGTCCTGTTTATACAGAAGGTGGTGGGATTGGGCATCCCCTTTTGATTGTTGCATCCCTTTAGTTGCAAGAGATAGATCACCTAACCCAAAATGGCTTGAGCAAAAGTGGCTCCTATGATTCTACATCTCATGTAAATTAACATGCAGTGGTAGTGCTCAAGGAGCCTCTGACATCAGGTGTTGCTGGATCCAGGAGCTCAAGCAATGTCCTTAGGGTCTGCTTTTCTCCATTTCTCAGAGTTACCTCCAAGCCCAGACAGCATCTCCCCATGTAGTACTGGGATGCCTGCTGTAGGTCAGGCTCACACCCTCCAAGACTCACTGCAGAGGCGTTTCCTAGAAGCCCTAGTGAAATCCTTGTGTTTCCTTATATCTGTGTGGGCAGCATATCCACCCCCAGATCCACCCCTGCATCCAGAAGAATGCAAAGCTCTAGTGGCCAGGCCGGAATCATGCACTTACTCTTGGACTAGACTGAGAAGAGAAAGGGGAGAATTCCCTCAGCTGAAAATCCAGGTGCTCTGAGCAGGAGAAAGGCAAACCATTGTCAAAAACAGGGGATGCCCATACAAACGCCTCCTACCACCATGGTCAGTTGACTCATCTGGCATTGGCCAGCTCTGTTTACCTTGAGTTAGTTTCTCTGGAAAATACCCTTCTTCTCACACACTGGTGGTGTGTTGTGCCTCACCTGGATAGGCCAGGGGAAGTCTGATGCACGGACCACACCATAACTCTCTGGCCAGCTGCTAAAACATCAGAGTGGGCTCTTGAAGAATCCGCTGAAGAAATTGGTTGTTTATGGTACCGGGAATCCCAATAAAGCTCAAAGCTAAAATTTCTGCTGAGAATTAAGCAATAAAATCAGGCTGGGTGCAGGGGCTCACGCCTGTAATCCCAGCACTTTGGTAGGTCAAGGTGAGTGGATCACTGAGGTCAGGATCCTGTTTGAGATCAGCCTGGCCAACATGGTGAAACCCCATCTCTACTAAAAATACAAAAATTAGCTGAGCGTGGTGGCACATGCCTGTAATCCCAGTACTTTGAGAGTCTGAGGCAGGAGGATAACCTGAGGTTAGGAGTTCAAGACCAGCCTGGCCAACATGGCAAAACCCCATCTCTACTAAATACAAAAATTAGCTGAGTATGGTGGCATGATCCTGTAATCCCAGCTACTCAGGAGGCTGAGGCAGGAGAATTGCTTGAACCCAGGGAGGTGGAGGCTGCAGTGAGCCAAGATCACACCACTGCACTCCAGCCATGGTGACAGAGCAAGACTCTGTCAAATAAATAAATGGATGGATGGATGGATAGATGGATGGATGGATGGATGGATATTACTCTGGGTAGCCAGAATCAGCTACAGCTATGTCACACGGCAACCTTACCTAGACAACACAAATATCACCCAAGTGCCCATTGCCTCACCCCCCTACTACTTGTTCTCTTTCCCTCCTTGTCTGTGAATCCTTTGAGAGTGCAAGGCAGATGATGAGCAAACTAACAAATAGGCATAAGGAATGCAGTTAGTATAATCATATGTGCTAAGAGGCTGAGGGAGGAGAATCGTGAACGCAGGAGGCAGAGTTCACAGTGAGCTGAGGTTGCACCACTGCACTCCAGCCTGGGGGACAGAATGAGACTCTGTTTCAATCAATCAATCAGTCATACAAGTCAGGCCGCTGTCATAGTTTGTTTGAAACCCACACCAATCTCTCTCCTTAGGGAAGAGTACTTCTTCCTTTCCTTCATCAGCTGTGTGGCTTGGTGGTTTTAACTTGCTCCCCCTGCAGAGGTGGTCCTGACTGATCTAAGCCACTCCATCCACCCCAAGGACATAGCAATTGGTTCCTGAATAGTGTTTACCTCAATCATAGTCAATGACAGATAAGCAGATATTTGCTGATGCTTCTGTAAAAGAGGAACCTCTTCCTCTATTTTTCCCCTTCTCTCTCCAAGTGTGTTGTTTGAAAATGTAGAATCTGGAAATACTGTGGCTGTTTTACTATCAAGAGGACTGAGTTTTTAGAACAGAGATGGGTTGGGTTTAGGGAGTGGAGTGAGGGCCACGTGGAGGTTTAGGACACATGAAGTGATCGGATTGCCAGATATAAATACAGATAACAACAAATATTTTATGCACCATGGAAAATGTCCCATGCAATTTTAGAACATAACTGCATTAAAATTATTTATTATTTATCTGAAATTCATTTGGGCATTTTATATTTTTATTTGCTGAATTTGCAACTCTGTAAAGCTGACACTGTAGATGGCAGAGTCATAAGAGGAAGAGAAATCAGATTCCTACTGGGGCACTCAGCTTCAGCCACTGGGTCAAACCTTGCCTGAACACATCAGTAAAAGGAAATAATAAACTCCTCTGTCAGTTTAAGCTTGAGCTTGATGTTCTGTGTCTTGCCCCAAACCGAGTCCTGATGTATTAGTCCGTTCTCACACTGCCATGAAGAAATGGCGGAGGCTGCATAATTTATAAAGAAAAGAGGTTTAATTGGCTCGCAGATCTGCAGGCTATACGGGAAGCATGGTGGCTTCTGCTTCTGGGGAGACCCCGGGGTACTTACAATCATGCAATCATGGTGGAAGGCGAAGGGAGACCAGGCACATCTCACATGGATGGAGCAGGAGGGAAACAGAGCAGGGGAGGTGCCACGCCCTTTTAAACAACCAGATTTTGTGAGAACTCTATCCTGAGAACAGCAGCAAAGGGATGGTTCCGAACCGTTTGTGAAGGATCCACCCCCACGATCCCATCACCTCCCACCAGGCTCTGTCTTCAACATTAGAGATTACAACTCGATATGAGATTTGGTTGGGGATCCAAATCACACCACCTAACTACTGCATATGAACAGTTTAGGGTGAGAGATGAAAATTCAAGGCTAGGAAGACTGGAATGCAGCCTGGCTAACATCTGTCAAGAAATGTCATATAAATCAGAAGATGAGGTTATTGGGGGAAATGAGAAAGGAGAATCAAGGAAGTGTGCCTTGGCAGTGCCTGAGCTGGATGTAGTCAGAAGAGCCCACTCCCCATGACAGATGTGCCCCTCTTAGGAGAACAAATCCCCCTAACATCCACTGAATCCTAAAATGTCCCAAAGCACTGTGTTAAGCTCTTTACAGACATAATCTCATTTAATACTCTCCCAAATCTATAATTTAGATACTCATATTTATCCTCATTTGATTACTGAGAGATCTGAGGCTTAGAGAGATTAAATAACTTGACCAAGTCCTACTAAGTGACAGAGCTAGGATTGAACCAAGGCACTTTACCCTCCTCCTTAGCCACTCTGCACTTCTCAAGGGTGCCATGAAGCAGATACCATTTTATAAATCCTTTTTAATTTTTGTATGGATATATAATAGTTGCACATATTTAGGGATACATGTGATATATTGATACCGGTTTACAATGTGTAATGATCCAATCAGAGTAATTGGATGTCCATCACCTCAAACATTTTTCTTTGTTCTAGGAACACTACAAATCTTTTATCCTACCTATTTTGATTCTGATGTATGCTTGCAACTTTCTGATTTTTTGGTTACCCACAACTCCCCGAATGGGGAGAAAGCCCTGGCTAGAGGATGTGTGTATTTAGGCATCTTGAGCCCTGCATCTCCCACAGTAAATTAAGACATTGGCTGTGTCAATACACCAAGTCCTTTTTTGCTTTATCCAAGAAGTCAATCATCCCTACACCTGGTCACGTCAGAATCAGAAAGGTTTTCTTTTTCCTTTTGAGCATTTACATTGCCCACTGACTTCCAGTTCTTTTCAGATAGCTTTTTAGATTCAAATGGATTTTGTAGGAAGTTAATTTTTCACAACCGTTCTTGTATTTCTCCTCATGTTAATTACCACGGAAGGACCACCAGAGCTAGTATCCCCTGGAAGCACATCCACTGAGTTAGAAAGATTTACGTCTGCATGAAAGTAGATCCCTCTCCATGCCACCACCATAAAATAAAAAAGGCGAAAAGAAAAAGGCAGCCCCCAGACAGTGCCAGAAATGATCCAACTGAACCTGTGTTTCTTTTGCAAGATGCTGAGTTCAGCTGAGACATGGAAGAGAAAACTCACTGCTGACTGGTACACCTAAGGTAGCCCCTTTGCTCAGTGTCAGAAATCTGACTATACTTGGTATAAAGCTCAGTGGACAGGCACAGTTAATCAAGAAATATTTATTTCTTTATTTTTCTGTAACTCAACTTAATTACTTTTACAAGACCCTATTTTTTATGGGTTGGCAGGAAATTAACCTCTCTCTCTTTGTGTTTGCTTCTGAGGTTATGTAAAGGATTGCAGTGAATGAGGTCATAGTGCTCAGACTTTGGGTAGGGTGGACCCACCTGATCCTCAAGTTGTCTGCCATTTAGGTCACTACTGGATGACCACTGTCTCAGTCATCTTGGCCACATAATTCAGGGGCCTTCTGATAGTTTCCAGGCAATACTAAGGAATGCAGAATCTTTCTGAGAGATACTTCTGAGTCTTATCTCCTTGACTTCACCACCAGCTAGCAAACTAGATTCTTACTGCTTCCCACTCAGGAAGAAGCTTCACCAGGAAGCTTGAGGAGCAAAACTCATCTTCTCTCTTTTATTCTCCAACACCAAAGGAAATTGCTTATCTACCTCAGGTGGGAGGAATGAAACCCATACCCAATCATCTGCTTCTAGACAAAACATGTTTTCCACACCCTATATGACTTCTTCTTCATTGGGCTGAGATGGTATGTCTATGTCCCAGCTCCATCTTTTAGTTTTATTTTAAACAATTCTACGTTTCTAAGGTTTTATGAATTTGAAATATAAAAGCCAGAAAGGTTCTTAACTACTCTTGTAGATCCAGATACATAAATTATTATTGAACATGTGTGTGCTTTGAGTACATGTTTTTTTAGTTAGGCTAAACTAAACTGCTATAGCAAGTAAGTTCCAAAATGCAATGTCTCAAACAAAATAGACATTTATTTTTCATAAAGGTAAATGGTGGATGTTCTAGTAACCAAGGAGCTCCCATCCACAGGGTGATTCAGGAGCCCAGGTTCCCTCCGCCCTGTGGTTCTGCCCTCCCACAAAACCTCATTATTGCCTGATGATCAAGGGGTCACTGCATCCAAGGTCCAACAAGAAGTAGAAAAATAACATAGAGTAGACATACTTGCTCTCTGCAAGGCCCTGGTCCTGAAATAGGACACATTATTCCCTCCAATTCCATTCTTAGACACATGGCCACACCCCACAGCAAAGGAAGCTGGAAAATATATTCCAGCTTTGTGACCTGAAAGAAGAGGGGTGTGGAGTTGAGAGCCATACTTTGCCAAAAACACCAACTCAAATACTTATGCTACATGCAACTCTTGTACCCTATTCCATCTTCAGAAAGAAACAAATTTGAACAAGCATTGAAGTTTAGAGGCTTAATATAAAATCAAATGCAGAAATGCCTGCAGGCAAACAGGAACACTTTAGAGTATTTTATACATCCTTTGTTCAGGCAAGGGATATGAGCGTTAACTCAAAGCAAAAGTTTCCATGACCAAGGGTCTCCATGACAGCTTCCCTTTTCTCTCTTATTTCATCTCTCTGAGCGTTTCCAAACTTTAGTGTGCATGATGATTGCTGTGCAAGGCCTCACAGTGAACCATGCAAACTAAAATGCATGGGCAATTAAGCAGATCTTCAAAAGGAAGTTTGATTATACACAATACCACCTTATGCACCTGCTGATATAAACTCCCTTCTATATAAAACATTATTCCTCTGCACAAGGAAATCCTGGGTGTGGAGACAGTATGATTTGGGCTCTCACTACATTCTCCCGTTTCATGAGCATGGGTATGTGAGAGCTGCCCCAGAAGACCAGAGCTGGACTCCAGTCAAGCTCGTGTTCTTGTCTTTGGAGGGCTTGGTCATCCTCCCCATATTCAGCTACTGGAACAATCCCATGCATGTGGGCAGCTCTGTCTTTAAATCACTTGGAACAAACCCCTAGAGAAAATGAGTGAATCACTCATTGCATTAAGCATGAGTAGATGTTCTACCTAAGAGGAAGGGCAGTTGAAGTCCGCATGGCTCTTTAACCACCAGGCACAGGGGTGTTCTGGTTCATTCCAGCCCCTTGTCGGAGACACAGGAGGATCAGAGTGAGGAAGGATTGGTGCTGCTGAGCAAATTGAAATGAGTGCTGATCTCCATGGAATTTACACAAATAATGAACTGTTTTACTCTCTAGGTAATTCCAAAAGAAGAATTTCCAAGAATATCTTGAGCAATACAATAAATAACTTTCTAGTTAATAGAAGCAGATGATAAGTTTTAAGGACCCAGCATGTATTTGCATAAAATTGTGATACATACATTGTGATATTAGCCTCATTTCCTTAGCTATACTTCATTCATTCACTCACTTATTCATTTAGTCATTCAACAAATATATGTTGAGTTCCTACTAAGTGCCAGTCTTCATAATAGTGCAGGTAGACAGTCAAGGGTCCTGCTCAGGTGGAATTTATTAATCTCCATGTCAGTTGGGGTTCTCAGTTGCAATAACAGATACTTACTTTGGCTGATGAAGATAGAAAAGGAGTTTAATTGAAAAGACACTGAGTAGCTCACAGAATTGCTGTGAACATCTGAGAACCACATTTGGAAAAGGAACAGTGGATAAGCCAGGGTCCCAGCAGAAAATAGATGGCACACTCAAATTAGGATAATTTAAGGCAAGTTTAACAAGAGTTCAACAAAAACGTTAGAGTGTGACAAGGGCAGAAACAGCAGGCCCTGCGACCTTACAGGGCAAGGGGAGAATGCCAGTACCAGAATCTGGAGACCAGAGAGGGCCTTGTAGACAGGCTGGCATACCCCGCTGAGACCTCCAGTCAGAGGAGGAAGCCGCCCAGACGAGACTCTGCAGGGAGGTAAACTGAGTGACACATGGCCTGAATGGAGACATCAGGGAAACCCTGCAAGAATGCAGGCAGGGTAGCAAATACCAATTTCACCCTCCTTCTGCCCTCAGATCTCCTCTGCCTCTTCTCATTGACTGTTGGCCCAACCAGAAGCCAACAGGGCACAGGAATTCATGACTGTTGTCCATGTAAGTTACCACGAGGCCCAGCCAGCTGGGAGCTACATAAGGGGCTGGTAATTTCAAAGGGATAAATGGAGGAAAGCCAGCAGGGGCAGGGAAAAGGAAACTGATCATTGGCATAAAGACAGGAATATCCTATGGACTCCAAAAGGAGAGAGGGAGGGAGAGGAACAAGGGCTAAAATTTTACCTAATTGGGTACAATGTTCACTATTTGGGTTATGGGTTCACTAGAAGCCCAGACATCACCATTACAGAAGTTACTCATGTAACAAGCCTGCATGTGTTCCCGCTGAATCTAAAACTGTTTTTTAAAAAGGAGGCCAGGCCAGGCACAGTGGCTTATACCTCTAATCTCAGAACTTTGAGAGGCTGAGGTGGGTGGATAACTTGAGGTCAGGAGTTCGACATCAGCCTGGCCAACATGGCGAAACCTCATCTCTACTAAAAATACAAAAATTAGCCAGGCATGGTGTTATGAGCATGTAATCCCAGCTACTCCAGAAGCTGAGGCAGGAGAATTGCCTGAACCTAAGAGGTGGAAGCTGCATTGAGCTGAGAATCCACCACTGTACTCCAGCCTGGGTGACAGAACAAGACGCTGTCTCAAAGTAAATAAATAAAATGATTTTATTCTGGGTAGCCAGAATCAGCTACAGATATGTCACATGGCAACCTCACCTAGACATCACAACTATATCACCCAAGTGCCCACCGCCTCACTACCCCGCGACTTATTCTCTGCTCCCTTCTTTTCTGTGCATCCTTTAGGAGGGCAAGACAGATGATGAGAGAGCTAACAAACGGACATGATGGCTGCAGACAGTATAATTCCATGTGCTAAAAAAAAAAAAAAAAAGCATTATTTAAGCAACTGAAATGCGCCTGGACATGAAGGGGTCCTGGAGCTCATGAAGTCAAGGGAGACTTGGAAAGCACATGAGGTTATCTGTAGGACGTGCTGATTATAAACATGATTTTTAAAATTTACAATTCAGTGCCCATTCAATATTGTAAAATGTGACAAAGCATCGCATCTGTGCTGGACCAGACTCCTGGCAGATCCTAAGGGGAATTCATTATTGCTTAAAGCGTTGTACACAACATCCTGGGATCTTAAACGATGAGATAGTTCCTGTGATCACTGATAGCCTCTGAAAAGAAATTTTTAATGCCACATTTTCTTCATCTAGCCTGTCACTGATGGGCATTTAGGTTGATTCCATGTCTCTGGTATTGTGAATAGTGCTGCAATGAACGTACGCCTACATGGATCTTCATAATAGAATGGCTGCAATGAACATATGCCTACATGGATCTTCATAATAGAATGGCTACAATGAACATATGCCTACATGGGTCTTCATAATAGAATGAGTTATATTCCTTTGAGTATATAAAGTGGTGCATATGCACCATGGAATACTATGAAGCCATAAAAAAGAACAAGACTGTGTCCTTTTCAGGAACATGGGTGAAGCTGGAGGTCATTACCCTTTGCAAACTATTGCAGAAACAGAAAACTAAATACTGCATGTTGTCACTTATAAGTCAGAGTGAAACGATGAGAACGCATGGACACATAGAGGGGAGCAGCATGCATTAGGGCCCAATGGAGGGTAGAAGGTGGAACAGGGGAGAAAATCAGGAAAAATAACTAATGGGCACTAGGCTTAATACCTGGGTGATGAAATAATCTGTACAACAAACTCCCATGACACAGATCCAACTGTGTAACAAACCTGCACATGTACCCCTGAACTTACAATAAAAGTTAAAAAAAATTTTAAGTGGGCACTTTAATAAAAAATCAGCCTCTGTTTCTAAGTTTACTGTGCAGTAGTAAAGAGCAGTGGAGGGTATCTAACACTTTCAGAGATTTCTGTGCTTCAGCACCGTGAGATTATGCATTGGATTTTAAAGTGAATCCATTAGTATTACCTTTCTTTTACTTGTTGGCTATTTTACTTGCAAGGAAGAATGTCATCCCTATTGTAAGACTTTCTCCAGAGTCCTTTCATGAGAGTTCAAGTAATTAGTGTGGGATCAGCAGGTCACATTGAGTTTATTATCATAAGGTTGATGGGGAAATCAGCCACCTATGACACTGTTTCAGCATTAAGCGAACAAACACTATTTTCTTCAGCAAACATTTCAGCAAATAAAGATTCCTCAGCAGTCATTCTTAGTCTTAAAATTCTGAGTCAAAATTACTTAAAATTACTGGATATTTCAATTTATGTGAACACGCTTTGCTGCTCTTTGCAGAAGACTTAGTTAATGATATTGAGGTAGAAAACAATGATAGATTTGGCTTGAATTTTATGTTAAAGGCATGTGAATATTCATTCAGTGAAACCTTACTTATCTATTAAGGTATAATTGCCACTTGGGAACTTTGTTGCCTTCCAAGTACCCGAGTTTCCTGTTTTTTCAAGTTTTATCATTAAAAAACAAAACAAAACAAAACAAAAAACTGCTCATTGAGGCTGGCAGCCTCCAGCTTAAGCAATGATTTTCTATCCAGGCAGAATTAAAAGCTATGGGGTATATCGTTTTCTGTTTCTTTGACAGCCACCTCCTCACCTGGACTTCAGATGGTGAGGGGGACACTTCCCCCATTGCCATTAATGAGGGAAAGGACAACAGAGCCGTCTTCTGTTCTGTTCTGCCAGTGTTCTCTCCACTCTGTAGAATACTGTCTCTCCTTTTCTCCATCATCATGTGACTCTTACCAGCATGATTTATACCAACATCTTGTCTCCTGTCTTTGTGAAGACAGAATAAGAAATGACAGAACAGTATTACAGGTGAGAAAGCCACTGAGGATTTGGCTTTTGTGGTCATCGGAATGGTGAAAATGTCATGTAGTCGCCCAGTCCAGAGCATGACCTATTTAAATACCATTCCCCACGGTAGATAGACTGTCATGTGTTGAGAATCCCAAAAGCCAGAGAGGGACAAGTTGGGGGTTTGGTCTAGTTGTCCCTTATAAATAGCGTCATTTTGGAACCAGATCCTGACACTCACCATGGCACATGTGAAAACTGCCATTCATGCTCCAAGGCCTAAAATGTAGAAAAACTCTTTGAACCCCCACCCCAGCGACTAATGCCAAATTGGAGGAGTTTGAATGATATAAATTGAAAGCAATTTGTGTACTTTCCAAAGAAAACTTGTACATTGACTCTCAGAATTTTAACCCTAGCAATATCCTAATACATACTTTTGCTGAAAATAAAAGCGGTTACTTAGAAGGCTTTTAAAACATCTTTTTTATTGAGGAGGAGGAAACATAACAAGAAAATCCATATTACAGCTGGTATAGTTTTTATACCTTTGATACCAGCTTAATAAACAGAAACAAAAGTAGTTGGATGAGTATGATCTATTCTGGACCTTTAAAAGGTCCTTCATTTCCAGTGGCAGTCAGTAAAAAATCTGGAGACAATAGATGCTGGAGAGGATATGGAGAAATAGGAACACTTCTACACTGTTGGTGGGAGTGCAAATTTGTTCAACCATTGTGGAAGACAGTGTGGCACTTCCTCAAGGATCTAGAAATAGAAATACCATTTGACCCAGCAATTCCATTACTGGATATATACCCAAAGGACTATAAATCATTCTATTATAAAGACACATGACACGCATGTTCATCGAGGCACAGTTTACAATAGCAAAGACCTGGAACCAACCCAAATGCCCATCAATGATAGACTGGACAAAGAAAATGTGGCACATATACACCATGGAATACTGTGCAGCCATAAAAAGAAATGAGTTTGTGTGCTTTGTAGGGACATGGAAACCATCATTCTCAGCAAACTGACACACGAACAGAAAATCAAACACCCAAACACCGCATGTTCTTACTCATAGGCGGGTGTTGAACAATAAGAACACTTGGACACAAAGAGGGGAGCATCTCACAGTGGGGTTCGTTGTGGGGGGCTATGGGAGGGATAGTGAGAGGGAGGGGTGGGTGAGGAATAGCGTGGGGAGAAATGTCAGGTATAGGTGATGGGGGGATGGTGGCAACAAACCACTTTGCCATGAATGTACCTATGCAACAATCTTGCATGATCTGCCCATGTACCCCAGAATCTGAAGTACAATAAAATAAAAAGTTCTTCATTTCCAGTAAATGAACTCAACTAGCATATTGCTAAAGAATAATGTGTTATGTATGTAACTTTTTCCTATTGCCACAGAAAATATGTGTGTCTTGCATATCAATCCTCTTGCTACCATGTGCCTGCTTTCTTTTTTTATTTATTTTTTATTTTTTGAGAGAGAGTCTCGCTCTATCACTCAGACTGGAGGGCAGTGGTGTAATCTCAGATCACTACAATCTCTGCCTCTCAGTTCAAGCAATTCTCCTGCCTCAGTCTCCTGAGTAGCTGAGATTACAGGCATGCACCACCACATTCAGCTAATTTTCGTGTTTTGGGAAAAGATGGGTTTTCACCATGTTGGCCAAGTGGGTCTTGAACTCCTGACCTCAAGTGATTCGCCTGCCTCGGCCTCCCGAAGTTCTGGGATTGCAGGCATGAGTAACTGTGTTCTGCCCCTAGGTGGGTATGTTTGTCTGTGACCTTGCTGAGTTATTATCCCATCCCTTCCCGTCAGGTTCAGCTTCTTTCTCCAACAGCTTTGGCCTCTTATGTCTGAAAGAAGAGGCGGCCCTGGTGCTTGGCCTCGGTGCTGTGAGGCCACCACACGCCATTCTGCCTTTCTCTTCTCGTGGGCACTCCTCCCCACATTTTGAGTATTGCCTCTGTTTCCTCATTTTTAATTTTTATCTTCTGTATGCTCACATTTGATGTTGGGTATGTATAGAAGGAAACGGTTCTGTTCTTACTGAGTCAAGACAGCAGCAATATTCAGTTTATGATCTGCACATGAGGATAACTTTCTTTTTTTTTAATTGTACTTTAGGTTCTGGGGTATATGTACAGATTATGTAGGATTGTTGCATAGGTACACACATGGCAATGTGGTTAGCTGCCTTCATCCCCCCATCATCTGCATCTGGTATTTCTCCCCTTGTTATCCCTCCCCACCCTCCCCACCCCCGACTGTCCCTCCCCTAACCTCCCCTCAACTGACCACAGTGTGTGATGCTCCCCTCCCTGTGTCCACCTGTTCTAATTGTTCGGCACCTACCTAGGAGTGATAACATGCAGTGTTTGGTTTTCTGTTCTTGTTTCAGTTTGCTGAGAACGATGGTTTCCAGAATCATCCATGTCCCTATGAAGGACATGAACTCATCATTTTTTATGGCTGCATAGTATTGCATGGTGTATACATGCCACATTTTCTTTATCCCGTGTATCGTTGATGGACATTTGGGTTGCCTCCAGGTCTTTGCTATTGTAAACAGTGCCGCAATGAACATACGTGTGCATGTGTCTTTATAATAGGATAACTTTCAACGGACATGGTGACTTACTTTGTGATAGGAAAACTTCAAATGCTTGTAGGGGTCAATGGATGCTATGAAGTGGGCCAGGGTGGGGAAAGGGTCAACATGACAAACCAGCGACAACGTCTTCTATTCAATGGGGCAGCTGCCTCTCAGGGCAGGCAGATGGCATCCTGCCAGAACTATCCCCAAGAGTGGCAGATTTTCTAGTTTTTCCATAAAAGCCAGAATTGTGTATTTTTATATGAAACATCTTTATTTATAGGCTGGCAACTAACTCTTGTTTCTTTTAAAATGCCAGACTGACCAAAGAAAACACATCTGCAGGACAGATCCAGTTTCCAGGATGCCTGTTTTCACATTCTGGTTCACATTCCATCTGTTTTCTTCTTTCTCTGCCATCTGACTTCCCACTCATTTTTAGCCACCATGGTGCTGGGTCCTGCCCTGTTGGCCACTCTCACTGCCTTTTACAAACACATCACAACCCCATCAATATAGGAAAAATGGAAGTTATTAATGTCTCAGCTAATATCAGAAATCTGCCGAGGGAGAGAGCAATCTTTATTTGAAAAAAAGTTCTAATGTAATAAAAAGAATACTGGCTACACACAGATGTTTATAGCAGCTTTATTCATAATTGCCAAAACTTGGAAGCAACCAACAAATCCTTTAATGAATGAAGAAATAAACTGTGGTACATACATACAATGGAATAATATTCAACACTCAAAATAAATGAGCTATCAAGCCATGAAAATACCTGGAAGACACTGAGAGTCACATTCCTAAGTGAAGAAGGGTGTCTAAAAAGCTATGGCTACATACTAGATGGATCCAAGTATGTGACATTCTGGAAAAGATAAAACTGTGGAGAGAATAAAAAGATTGGTAGTTGTTAAGAGTTGGAGGAGGGAGGGATGGATAGGCAGAACACAAATTTTTACAGCAGTGAGACTGTTCTGTGGGATACTGTACTGATGGATACATGATATTGTTCTGTGTCAAAATGCATAGAAAACTATACACTACAAAGAGTGAACCTTAATATAAACTATGGAAAAGAGTTATTAGTAATATATGATGATTAATTTTTCTGTAAAATAAGTATTAATTTAAAAAAGAATATTGGCTTAGAATTTGAAGCAAACTGAGCTCCTCTTAAATTCTGTGAGCTTTAATGTCCTCGTAAAGGAACACTAAGCCAGACACAGTGGCTCATGCCTGTAATCCCAGCACTTTGGGAGGCTGGGGTGGGCGGATCACCTGAGGTCAGGAGTTCGAGACCAGCCTGGCCAACATGGTAAAACCCCATCTCTACTAAAAATACAAAAATTAGCCAGGTGTGATAGCCTACACCTATAATCTCAGCTACTTGGGAGTGTGAGGCATGAGACTCACTTGACCCAGGTAGAGGAAGTTGTAGGGAGCTGAGATTGCACCACTCTGCACTCCAACCTAGGTGATAGAACAAGATTCTATCTCAAAAAAGTCAAAAACAAACCAAAAAAAGTCACCACCACCTAGTTGGATGGGTTTTGTATGTACTAAATACTCTCACAAGGCCTCTGCGTGGGTGTTTGCAATTTCTAATTTTTATCTTTCCAGCCACAGCTCAGTCAGCCTCATCTATGCACCGTAAGAACTAGAAGTTTGCTGGATGAACAAATGAATGAGTGACCTTGTTCTTAAGAGACAGTTACTAAGTTGCTCCTTAGATTTTTATTTTCTGGCATAATAAATAAATCTACCTCAAGTTTGCCCTCTTTGCTTTTTCTCCTTTCTAATTCATTTGCTTGTCCCTAATTTCTCTATGTCTACCTCAAAACTCCTACAGACACACAAAATGTTTATCTTCTGTTCTGTGGTCTGTGGCAAGCCACTTTCTTGGTATCCATCATGCATGCATACTCTGGAATAATTCTTTCAACTGTTAATGGGCTCTTCATTTCCCTCACTGCTGTTCCAGTCCTTGGAAAAATGACTGTCAACATAGGACCCTGGTCCAACATAGAACCCCCTCAAAAGCACTTCCTCCCCTGCGATTCCAGGTGTAAACCTAAGCCAGGTACCCACTTCATTTACCAAAGAAAATAAAATCAATAAAAATGAGGACATTTAAACAGTTAATTAAAATGCCAAGATGTAGCATTAATAGAAATAATTATGTAAGATGTATTCAATCAGTTGTTAACTAAACCAATAAAAAATTAATCAAGAATAATTTGCTATTTGATATTGACATTTTATATTTCTCATTCATGCTAAAGAAAATCCCACTAAAGAATCTAATTTACTTTGCAATAAACTCACCTTTACAAGAATTGAAATCAAATCTTGCCAGATGATAATAATGAAACCAGCAAAATTACTGTAGAGATGAAGCCCTTTGTTAGGAAAGAAATAAGCCAAAGGCCAGACTCTCCGGTTGTTCTAATCTGGTTTGTAAAAAATATATTTGTTCAATAGCTGCATGCATTTGTAAAGAATAGAGCAAAGTTAAGCTGGACTCTGCACCCCCAGAGCTTCTAATTCATACAAGCATATCCACAAATATCAACTAATTATCCCACATATGCAAATGTATGCAAATTATCCTTAGCCTCCAATTGTAGTATAGTAAATAATAATAATAGATGTGTTCATAAATCCAAGGTCTGATTCTCATGAATACAAACTTGAAAATCCTCATGTGTAAGACAGAATCAGAGACACTACAACAATGAATAACTGATGAGGTGAAAGTGTTATTAATCACTACAAATGGATCCATTTTCTTACATTACATCTGAGAAAGTAATAATTGGTGCTATGGTTCATTTAGTTTTGACGTGAGAAGGCTAAAGTGTATGTGATTGCCTTGCTTTGCCTTGTGTTGGAAAACTAACTCCAACAATTGGTTTTTAACAGCATTATGAAGCAATGTCTAGACTTTGCAGCAAAAAAGGGATCCATTAGCAATGACATCAACAGACAACATCTAGGAGCAGGCAGCCCTCAGACGGCACCTGCCGACCCTGGCTTAGAAGCACCTCCTCTCTCACTGGACTGAACCATTCTCGAGCTTGTGAAGCTTGTTGTTTTATTCACTTGTATATTCTTATTTCCTAGTATTTTGGAGGAGCTCAATAACAGTTTAAATGATTGAAGGACTTATCAGTGGACTTCATTAGAAGTAAAATCTTAGGGATAATTAGTGGAAAATAAAAAAAATAGTTTGTAACTTCTTAAAATAGAAGAAAAATTGAAGGAAGATAGAAAAATTTCATCCAAAGAAAAGCAAAACAGATAAGAAACACATTGTGTTAAAAACCTGAGTAAATAGAAATAAATAATAAATTGGAAAGCATAAAAAATGAATTCACTATGCAAGTGGTGATAACCCATGAAAATGAATTAAATTCTACATTTAAAAGACAAATGTTGTCAGGGAAAAAAATAACCTAAAAAAATAGGACATAAAAATATTGAAAATAAAAGCTTAGAAAGTTATATACTATACTAATTAAATTCTAACCAAA
This sequence comes from Cheracebus regulus, assembly GCA_963574635.1. Taxonomy (NCBI): domain Eukaryota; kingdom Metazoa; phylum Chordata; class Mammalia; order Primates; family Pitheciidae; genus Cheracebus; species Cheracebus regulus. The sequence continues at coordinate 24,853 of CAUYQU010054282.1, forward strand.
AGAAAGTTGGTGTAGATATATAATTACCAAGAAAATTGAACTTTAAAGCAAAAAGTCTAAGTAGATGTAAAAATGGTCACTATCTAGCTATCCATATACTTGCATTCTGTGTACTCACTGTGTACATAAATATTTAATCAGAAATACTATACTTCTACAAGTTGGCTCCTCTTCTTGGTTGAAAACAACTTTATTAGACATAAGGCAGCCTGTTGAATAAAGGAGGGTTAAACTGTAGAACTTGTCAATGAGAAAAATTGTAAAACCCCATTCTTCTAAAATCCAAGAAACCTAAGAAAATAGGGCCAAGGGCCATTTTTGGAGTGGCATTATGGTTGAAGGACTCTAGTGTCTCAATGAAGAACCTTGAGAATACTTAGAATGAATGTCACTAAGTTCCCCTTGGCCAAATCCCTAGGGTCAGTGGCTTAATATTCAAGAGATTTCCCTCCCACACACACATGAGCCCTCAGAATAGTGCAATTACGGGGTCCATTGCATTTTTTCTGTTGCTTAAATAAATTTTGTCTCCCTTTCATGCACTCATCTTATAATTATGGACACCTAATATGTGGCATCCATTTGGCAAATATTTTTGATCATCTGCTCCTCTCCAAACATTATTTTAGGAACTGAAGACTACTCTTTTGTTACCAAAATGTAAACAAAACATGTGTAGTCTATGCCCTTGTGAAGCAGAGTATTTTGTGGGAAAGATAGATCTTAATCAAATAATTACACAAATAAATATAAAGTTTTATCTATGACAAGTGCTATGAAGGAGAGATACAAAACCAGAAGAACTACTATTGTTGCGTTGACTTATTGAGAGAAGTCAGAGGAGACTTCTCCAACAAAGTGCTTAATCAGAGATGTAAAGGGTGAAAGGGAGGGAACCAGGGTAACAGGGGAAGGAGAGGGTATTCTAGGCTAAGGAAACAGCATGTGAAAAGAATCTGCAGTAGGAGAGGGCATGCAAACACAGATCAGAAAGCAAGTCGATGGGGCCAAAGAACAGAGAGTAAAGAAGAGTGTTGTGCAGGTGTTTACGGAGAAGAGAGAAACAGCTGTGTCATTCAGGGTCCTGTGGAAGAATTTTGCTATTCCAAGGCAGTCAGGTTATTTGGGTTTTGCCATTTGAGTTATGTGAACTCCTTATACATGTTTGTAATTAATCTCTTGCCAGATGGATAGTTTGCAAATATTTTTCTCCCATTCTGTGGATTGTCTCTTCACTTCTTGATTGGAAAATTATTAAACTTGGTTGTTTTAGAGTAGAGTTCCTGTGTTTCTTCCTTTCTTTCTTTCTTTTTTTTTTGGAGGAAGGAAGGGGTCGGAAGCATGATAAGAGCTCTTCCTAGCTGGAGTATGAAGAACAGATTATTGAATAAGATTTAGAGATGGAAATGGCCATTGGTAAACTATTTATATAGCCCAAACACAGGCAGGAGAAAATGGCAGCATGAATGAGGGAGTTTGTGGGATGGGATGGACATGATGGATATTGAGGGAAAGGTTTGGAGTAAAAGGGGATTCAGAAGGCAGGATAAAGAGGATTTGGCGATGGATGGACAGGGAGATAGAGGACGTGTCTCAGAAGCCTCAGGCTATGGCTTCAAAATCTGACTAGAAGACGTTGTCTTCCTCTGAGACAGAAAAACTGAAATGGACCAAGTTTGTAGGGGAAGAGCATCAGCTGAGGCATAAGTATATTGAGCTCTCAGGCCCTTAGGAATTAGACATTAAGTGCAAACACGTTCCAGTGCCTCAACCTTGAAGAGTTTTCTCTTGGAAGACAATGTCTTTAAAATGACAGTGATAACACAGCTGAATTTAGCATTCAAAATCATAAAGCTTTTTATAATTTTTAAATCACAAAGAAATTGTTCTACATGCTGGTCCTGACCACCTTCTTTATTCTTCCTTTATATGATGTTATGGTTTGAAAACTATATATGGTCTAGGTTGATACACCCTAATTTGGGACAGTTCTGACATTATTATTTATTCAGCAAAAATTTTCTATTATTTTACTATATTACAGCTAGGACAGCCTGTCTTTAATGTCGTGTCTACTTAAGTATCATAATAATTGCCACCATGGGGGGACATTCAAACCAGTTTTCTCAAGCTGAAGACTAGCACTGAACAAACTTACATTAGCAATAAATCAGAAAATGGAAGGTACCCAGTGGCGTAAAACTGAGGCAGAGGATCATTTTATACATAAAGCAAATAAATATACACATTCGTTAAAAGGGCCCTGTAGGATACACAACAAAACTTTACCAGCGGTTCTGTGTGGGTAGTGGGATTACTGCTCATTGCTGTTGTATTCTTTATGCTTGTGTATATTTTTCAAGTGTTCTACATTAAATCTGATTCAACTTTTATCCCTAATGCTAGAACATGGAAATCTACCTATTTGAACTAGAAGGCAAACATCGTTGATTGCAAAACTAACTGTTGTTTTCCCCCTTTCCTTGCAAAGAGAAGAACACTTTTGCTCAGAGGTGGAGAGTGAACATCTGGGCCCATAACCAGGAAACTAAAATCAAAATTGTTCTACACCAAGTGTACTGGTGTTCTAGGGCTGCCATTACAAATTTCACAAACTTGAATTGCTTGAAGCATTGTAAAGTGTCCTCTGTCTATTCTCAAGGTGGAAGTACAAAATCAGTGTGTTAGCAGGACCAGGCTCTGTTTCCTAAGATTCTAGAAAAAGATCCTTTTTGCCTCTTCCTGACCTCCAGTGGTTGCCAGCAATCCTTGGCATTCCTTGGTGCCTAGATCCATGACTCTAATCACTACCTCTGAGATCAGATGGCATTCTCTCTGCTTCTGTGTCTATTCCCAAATCTCTCCCTTCTTATATGGGCAGCAGCCATTACATTAGATTATGGTCTTAACTTGATGACATCTGCAAAGACCCTGTTTCCAAATAAGGTTCCACTCATAGGTACTGGGGGTTAGAACTTACACATATCTTCTGAGAGGACACAGTTCAGTTTTATTTCATCAACAAATAGTGTTGGAAAAACTGTATAGCTACACAAAAAAAACAAAGTTGGGCCCTTACCCTACACCATCTACAAATTTAATGTAACATGGATTGAAGACCTAAACATAAAACCTCTGAAGCTATAAAATACTTAGAAGGAAACATAAAGAAAAAGCTTTGTGACATTGAATTTGGCAAGGATTTCTTAAACACATAAAATTAACCATTATAGTGTTAATGTTCAGAATATATAATAATCCAACCACAACTCAACCATGAAAAAAAACTCAATTTAAAAAATGAACAAAGGACATGAACAGACATTTCTCCAAAGAAGATGTACAAATGGGTAATAACATGCATGTGAAAAGATGTTCAACATCCTTAATCATTGGGGAAAAGCAAATCAAAACCACAGTGAGATATTACTGCAAACCCACTGGGAAAGCCACCGTCAAGGAAAACCACAAAAAACAGAAAATAACAAATTTTGACGAGGATGAGGAGAGATTGAAAGTCCTGCGCACTATTGGTGGAAATGGAACATGGTACTGCTTTTGTGGAAAACAGTATGACAATTCCTCAAACAATTAAACATAGAATAGCCCTCTGATCGGCAGTTCCACATCTATGTATATATTCCAAAGAGTTAACAGCAAAGAGATTTCTACACACATGTTCATAGCAGCTTTATTTACAATAGCCAAGAGGTGGAATCAACCCAAATGTCCATCAATGGATGAACAATATGTGGTTTATACATACAGTGGAATATTATTTAGTCTTAAAAATAAGGAAATTTGGGCATATGCTACAATATAAGTGAAACTTGAGAACATTTTTCTAAGTCAAATGAGCTACTGTCAGATAAATACTGCATGATTCTACCTATTTGAGGTACCTAGAGAAGGCAGATTTACAGAAACAAAAAGTGGAATGGTGGTTGCCAGGAGATGGAGAGAAAAGGCAAAGGGGCATTGTTGTTTAATGTGTGTAGGGTTTCAGTTTTGCAAGATAAAATTCTAAAGGTAGGTTGCACAATAATGTGAATATACTTATCATGATTGACCTATACACTTAAAAATGATTAAATGGGTAACATTTATATTATGTGGATTTTATCACAATCTAAAGAGTTTTTTAAATAATAATTTAAAGTTTAGTTAGAAATTGACTAAAGTCATACCAAATGCAAAAATTTTAGTCTTAAAAATCTACTATTTGCATTCAATAAAAATGGCAGCTAGTCTGTGGCTGTCTTGCCTGTGTGCACCTATCCACCTGTAGTGCCCAGTATCACCACCATCATGGAGGGCAAAACCCACAGATGTCACAGTGACTATGAGAGGAGAAGAGACAGATTTGATCTGGAGATGGTGGTGAACATCAGGCCCTTTATCAGCCAGCAGTGACAAACCCGTCTGAGATGGAGACGCAAAATCCATCATCTTCCTCTGATAAAACTGAGAGCCTAGCAATCACCTTGACCTAACTCACATACTGTAGAACACTCCGTTGAACCACATCAGGATGCATATTTTTGGGGGGTAGTTCAAGTGATTCTCCTGCCCCAGCCTCCCGAGTATCTGGGATTACAGGCTCTTACCCCAGCTAATTTTTGAATTTTTTAGTAGAGACAGCGTTTCGCCATGTTGGCCAGGCTGGTCTTGAACTCCTGATCTCAAGTGATCCTCCCGCCTCAGCCTCCCAAAGTGCTGGGATTACAGGCATGAGCTACTGCACCTGGCCAGGATGTACATTTTAAGTGCACATACAACATCAATTAAGCAATACCCTAGTCCATAGAACAGATACCAATACAGTTTTAAAAACTGCCATCCTACAAAGTATAATATCAATGACATCAAAATTAAATTTAAGATCAGTGACAGAAAGAAATACGGAAAATTTTCATATGGAAATTAAATAACAAATTTCTAAATATCCAATGAGTCAGAGATGAAATCCCAAAAGGAAATTAGAAAATATCTTGAACTAAATAAAAATTCAACACAACAAATCTAAATTTATGTAATAAAGTAGAGCTCAGAAAGAAATTTATAGCATGTATAAAAATTAATTCAATATCAATTTTTTTCATGCATTAAGCTCTGCCCCATGATTCTTTACATTTGGGAAATAGCTAGATTATTGTATGTGTATTGCTTCAGGGAACACAGAGCATGACAAAAAGAGAAACATAAGAATTCTTTTACTTTTGAGTTTCAAAAAACTGAAGAAAAGGTAACTACCACAAAAAAAGAAAACCACATGTTAATATTCCTGAGTAACCTAGATGCAAAAATTCTCAGGAAAATACTGGCAAACTGTATTCAGTAGCACATTAAAAGGATTGTTCAACATAACTAAGTGGAATTTACCCCTGGGATGCAAAGATGTTTCAACATATGCAAACGAATTAATGTGATATACCACATTAACAGAATGAAGAATAAAAATCACATGATCATCTCAAAAGATGCAGGAAAAATTTTTGAGAAAATTCAACACATTTTTGTGATAAAATCTATCATAGTAGATATAGAAGGAATTTACCTCAACATAATACAGGCTGTCTATGAAAAACTCACAATTAGCATCATACTCGATGGTGAAAAGCTAAACATATTTTCTCTAAAATCATCAAAAAGACAAGGCTGCCCACTCTCATCACACTAGTCAATGTAGTACTGGAAGTTCTAGCTAGAGCAATTAAGTGATTTTTTAAAAAGGCATTCAAATTGGAAAGTAAAAAGTAAACTTGTCTCAGCAAATGACATGACTTTATATACAGACAGCCCTAAAGATGCCAAGGAAAACTGCTAGAACTAATAAACAAATTTAGCAATGTTGCAAAACACAAAATTAACATACAAAACCAGTTTCATTTCTTTTTTCTTTCTTTCTCTCTCTTTTTTTTTTTTTTTTGAGATGGAATCTCACTCCATCACCCCATCAACCAGGCTGGAATGCAGTGGTGTGATCTTGGCTCACCGCAACCTCCATCTCCCAGGTTCAAGCAATTCTTTGGCCTCAGCCTCCCGAGTGCCACCACACCTAGCTAATTTTTGTCTTTTTAGTAGAGATGGGGTTTCACCATATTGGCCAGGCTAGTCTTGAACTCCTGACCTTGTGATTCACCTGTGTCAGCCTCCCAAAGTGCTGGGATTACAAGTGTGAGCCACCTCGCCTGGCCCATACACCAATACTGAACTATCTGAAAAAGAAAGAAAACAACCCATTAATCTCTCTCTCTCTCTCTCTCTCTCTCTCTCTCTCACACACACACACACACACACACACAAAATGGCATCATAATGAAGTACTTTGGAATAAAATGAGGAGTTGAAAAATCTGTACACTGAAAACTATAACACGTATATGAGAGAAATTGTAGATGCTGCAAATAAATAGAAAAATATTCCATGTTCACGGATTGAAAGAATTGACATTGTTAAAATGTTCATACTACCCAAAGCAATCTACAGATTCAATGCATTCCCCCTTGAAATTCCAATGGCATTTTTCATAGAAATGTTTTTTAAAATTTTAAGATTTATATAAGATCACAAAAGACCCCAGATAGACAAAATCATCGTATTGAGCAAAAAGAAGAAAGACAGAGGCATCATACTACCTAACATTTGGCAGATTTTAAAAGTTACACAAAGGTCCGGGTGTGTTGGCTCATGCCTGTGATCCCAGCACTTTGGGAGGCCAAGGTGGGTAGATCATGAGGTCAAGAGATCGAGACCATCCTGGCCAACCTGATGAAACCCCGTCTCTACTAAAAAATACAAAAAAAATTAGCTGGGCATGGTGATGTGAGCCTGTAGTCCCAGCTACTCAGGAGGCTGAGGCAGGAGAATTGCTTGAACCCAGGAGGCGGAGATTGCAGTGAGCCGAGATTAAGCCACTGCACTCCAGCCTGGTGCCTGGCAGCAGAGCAAGACTCCATCTCAAAAAAAAAAAAAAAAAAAAAAAAAAAAAAAAAAAGTTACACAAAATTCCATATGACCCAGCAATTCCACCTTCAATAGAAATGAGGACATATGTCTAAACAGAAATGTATAGGTGAGTATTCAAATCAGCATTATCTATCATAGCCTAAATAAGGCAGACTAAATGCCCATTAACTGATGAATGTGTAACCAAGTTGTGATATAACCACATAATAAAATACTACTCAGCAACAAAAGTAAACCACTGATATATGTGACAGCAAGGATTAGTCTCAACATCATCATGCTACGTGAAAAAGATAGTCACAAAAGACTATATAAATGATTACACATATATGTAATTTCCAGAAAATGCAAAGCTATAATAAAAAAAAAAAACGTTAGGGGCTGAGAGAAAGAATTGCCTACAAAATAGTATGAGTGAATGTTTTTGACGTGATGGAATATTCTAAAACTGGATTATAGTGATTGTTGCACAACTGCATACATTTAATTTTATTTATTCTTATTTAAAGTTATCTCTTAGAGGAAGGGAAAATTGCAGAAATGTAATAAAACTCATTGAACTGTAATTTATAAAGGATGAATTTATTCTAGATAAACCATACTTAAATAAAGCAGTTATGAAATGCATAGCATAAGCAGAGACTGGTGTGCTATGGAAAAAAGCTCAATGTAGTAGTCTGCTCTCAAAGATAAAATGAGAGTAGCATAAATCCTAGTTTTAATTTGACTAGAATTTTTATTAAAGTTATACAGTAAAGCTCATTGTGTCACTCTTAATGAAGTGTCTCAAATATGGCTTAAACACATTTAATGTACATCTAATGAGGTTCTTTGGCCAACTAATTATTGAGCATGTTTAATGGAGTTTAACAATTGCATATAAGATGCCTAACTCTTTCTATATAGATCTATCCTTATCAAAATACTTTTAAGATAATGGATTTCACCCACATAGATTGCCTTTGTGAATAAAAATCATTATATTCTTCCACAATAATAGTACTTATATTTCTATCAATTATTAAAACCTACCAGATTAACATATATAAGTCATTACTACTGGCATTCTGTGTGAATTTGTGATTCTGTGAGCTTACCATATTTTAAAGAGATTTAGACAAAACAGGGAACTTCATGCAATATATTTCATTTTTGTAAAAGCAGAAAAAATATACTGGTTTTGTGTTTGGGGCAGGTGAGAACAAGCCTGCAGGTTATTATAAATCAGATGTGGAGAAATGTGGCTTTTTTAAGGCACACACTTTGAAAGCCAAAGTCAAGCCTAGATTTATCTTCTTGAACACATAGAGTGGGCATTAACATAAATTCTCCTGGAACATGTGGGAAAAGATTAGCTGTTTAACGGTTGCTACAGAACCTACCATGAGACAGGATTGGAATCTTTTACTTGTGTGTCAATTTTTTTTTGTTTGTTTCCTTTTTTTTTCTGCCATCTATGGGTTCTTGAAAGATTCTAAGAATTTTATTACAAGACAGATCATGTCTCTTCATAATAACTTCTCAGGTTCCGCATTTTCAAACCTCCCTAGGTTTGCAGATGACCATCAGTGCATTCTCCATGCCTGTTCTCTTCCTTTAATTTTCATTCCTTAATTTCTTAGCATCATTCCTGCATTGCATTAAAGTAGCTGTGCAGTACGCATCTTATTTTCTCCTGCAGTCACTTTTATGAAGTTTTCTAAATGTCAACTTCTAAAGTCATATTTTGCCAAGAAGAATTTACATTTCAAAACCTATGTTTATGCATATGTCTGAATCAATAGGTGAGAAAATGAAATAATTTTTACAACCCTCATTAAAAGATGTGGCTTGAAAGTCAGGATATGCTTTTATATTTGATGTGGATTTCTTTCTGTTTTGCTTAGAATATCCATTCCAAAAACTGGGTAGGTTGTGATTTTTTTAAAAAAATACATACTTTACATTTTTACTGAATCCATTGACCCTTGAAAACAGAGACTCAATCGTGTAAAAAAATGATAATAATATCATCTATAGGCCAGGCTTAGCTGGGCATGGTGGTAGATACCTGTAGTTCCAGCTACTCCGGAAGCTGAGGCAGGAGAATCACTTGAAACTGGAAGGCAGAGGTTGCAGTGAGCCAAGATCACGCCACTGCAGTCCAGCCTGGGCAACAAGAGTGAAACTCAGTCTCAAAGAAACATGAAAATAAAACAAGCAAAATTCGAAAAATAAAAATTAATAATATTTATTTGTGATTTCAACCTATACATAATCACCTCGTTCTTTTCAAACTTCCTCCAACATACCAGGAAGCATGTTTTATAGAATCGATCCTGCCCTCACCAAAAATACATCTTATCATGAGGCAGAATATAAGAGCTTCCAAAGCTGCTATCATAGAACATAATTTTAAAAGGGCAAATGATCATTTGGGGGTTGAGTATAGGAAGGAATAATAACTTAGGAATAGAAAAGAACTATTTTCTAAAAACTGTGGTACCATTCATCCGTTTATTCATTCATTCAAGAAGTGTTGTATGCAGATGATGATAGCATATACTGTGATGAATTCAGCAGCTGATGGGGACACACAGGGCCCCCACCCTCATATATCTTGTGGTCTAAAACAGGAGATGGACAATTTTAAAAGTAATTTAAACATAAATAAACATAAAATAAATATGCATTTACTTATATAAACATAAGATAATTTCTAATTAGGTGCTACAAAAATGAAAAAGAAGGCATTGTCGTGGGGATTTAATGGGAGGTGACGTGGTTTGGCTCTGTGTCCCCACCCAAACCTTATCTCAAATTATAATCCCCACATGTCAGAGGAAGGACCTGGTGGGAGGCAATTCGATCTGGGGTGTGGGGGGGTGATTTCCCCTTGCTGTTCTCCTGATAGTGAGGGAGTTCTCAGGAGATCTGATGGGTGGGGATGGGGGAGATTTCCCCTTGCTGTTCTCCTCCTGATAGTGAGGGAGTTCTCAGGAGATCTGATGGGTGGGGGGTGATTTCCCCTTGCTGTTCTCCTGATAGTGAGAGAATTCTCAGGAGATCTGATGGGTGGGGGGTGGTGATTTCCCCTTGCTGTTCTCCTGATAGTGAGGGAGTTCTCAGGAGATCTGATGGGTGGGGAGGGGGGGTGATTTCCCCTTGCTGTTCTCCTGATAGGGAGTTCTCAGGAGATCTGATGGGTGGCAGGGGGGTGATTTCCCCTTGCTGTTCTCCTGATAGTGAGGGAGTTCTCATGAGATCTGTTGGTTTAAAAATGTGGCGCTCGCCACTTTGCTCTTTCTGTCTCTCTCTTGCCATCATGTAAGAAGTGCTTGCTTCCCTTTTGCCTTCCGCCATGATTGTAAGTTGCCTGAGGCCTCCCCAGCCATATGGAACTGTGAGTTAATAAAACCACTTTTGTTTATAAATTGCCCAGCTTCAGGTAGTATCTTTATAGCAGTGGGAGAACACACTAATATAGAAGGTGATTGTGAGCTGGGGGCCTGAAGCAAACAGTGACAGTTCAGTGGTCACAGAGGCCCTGGGAGGTGAAGCGATTTGGGCTCTGAGGCAGTGCTCTGCACTAGCATCCTGTCTCATGTGGATGGCAACTTAGACTCTCTCTGGACCAGAAGGCAGTCTGACCTGCAAGGCAGAGCTAGTGCAGTGCTTCCTGACCTCAGCTCTGTGCAGAATGCTTCCCCCTACTTCTGTGTTTACTTTATGGCACCATCATTGTCTTTTAACATTTCTTGTAGTCTAAAACAGAAGATGGACAATTTTAATAGTAACTTAAACATTTTGCCTAATACTAGTCTGGCAGTTTGCCCTCTGTGTCCAGTCATCTGTCTTGAACCATATCTGAGTGTATGTGTGTTCACAGGTCCAACAGAGGGGAAGGCAGTCTGGAATCACTAAGGAAGGTCACCATGTTTCATGGACAAAGCTCATTCCCACTGGTACTCACACTTTGCTGTCTATTAGAATCTCTTTGGAAGATTTTCAGCCTCCCAAGATCGAGGCTGCAACCCATGACAATGAATTCAGAATCCGAGTGTGAGACCCACTACCAGAATTGTTTAATTTCCCCAAGTGATTCTAATGTACAGCTAAATTTGAGAAGCACTGAGTGAGAATTACCTGCAAAGATATAAAAAAGAAATACTTACTGGTACCTGAGTCTCACTCCCCAGAGGTTCTGATATCATTGAAAGAAGCAGTCCCAAAGCATTGAAATTTTATCAGAGCTCCACAGAGGATTATATTCTGTAGACTTAGTTGAGAACCTTTTCTCTGGACCAACCTTTGGTGCCCTAGGACCATAGAAAGAAAAGATAGTTTGGCTGTGATATGTTCATATTTTCTCATGTAATTATAAAGCTATTGGCCATAGTTAGGGTCACCATCTAAGCCGGCTGATTTCCAGCAAACCCCATAGCCAAGTGGGGATTGAACCCACGACCTTAGACTCATTAACACCATGCTCCCACCATCTGAACTCATCAGCGACAGCTGCTTTCTTGGCTGAACATCAGCTGGGATGCTTCTGCTAAAGCCCGGCTTAATGAAATAAAAAGAATAATAGTGATGTAACACAAAGTGGTTACAGTGTGGGCCTCTCAACCAATAAAAGAGCAATTGGTTATTTTCTTGCTCCGAACCTAGAGAAAATCTGATGACGTTTGACTGCTGTAAACATGTAACACATTTTATACTTCTAGGTCAGGAATGGGATGAGATTTCCCAATGCCGGCCAGGAAATGTAAAGCCCTAGAGATATGCATAGGGCTCTACCAAGGATATATTTTGCTTCCAACATGGATTAAAATGTCAAAGAGAACATGGCCATAATGCACATTCTTCTCTGTTACAAATGGAAATCTGTTGAGAAAGACTTCAATGCTGATTCAAGGAGTGCTCCGAGAGCCCTGTGTTATGTACAAGGACACACCTGACTCTGGCATGCCAGGCAGTGCTTGCACGAGGCCGCCTGAATTAAGCCCTAGGCTTCGTGTTGAATAGTCTGAACGACCTGCCCTTCTAAAGGTTATATTTTGTTGTGGCCGAACAGACAGTAAATTCATGGCAAAAGAAAAAGGAGGATTTTTGAGACTGACAAATACCATGAAGTAAATAAACAAGATAAGTGGTTTCAAAGGTTTTTCCTAACCGTGGCTACAGATCATGGTGGTGTGATTGAAGGTTATTACCATGGAATGGAGGGAAGGGGCTGGCAGGTTTGCAGAACACTAGCATGGTGCTAACACGATGCTCTCATGCAGGTGACATAAGCCATCACTCCTAAGGTTTGAGACTGGGCAACTAGGGCACTGTTGCCCCATTTGCTGAGATTTGAAAACTGATAGCAGAGCAGATTTGAGAGAGGATCTCAAGAGTCGCCTCTTGAACCCAGTGAGTCTGAGACACCCAGTGGAGACATCAGCTAGGCCCGAGAATATACACGTCTTGAGTTCATGGGAGCCCTCAGAGGAGAGATCTGAATCTGGAACTGATCAGAACATCAACACCCTGGGACTGGTTGAGATCACCTTCTAGGGTGTGGTCTCCACTAGTGTGGCTTCACCCCATCCTTCAGACACCCCCAAAACAGAGCTGCTTTGCTGTAGCATACATTTCTCTGACAGTTCAGACAGTTGAAAATGAGACCAGTGCCCATAAAGCTGATCACAGAGTTTCATTTTGAAGAAGGGTCCAATAACCATCTTCTCCAAGCCCCCATGACCCTCATCTGTCATCAGTGGGGTGGTAGAACAGAACGTGAATCACAGAATCGCAGGCCCACACACACAAAAGGAGCTGAGTAATGTAATGGCCAGTCTGGGGGAGTAGCAGAGAGTGCTGATTTTCTTCCTTTCCAAGGAGTCCTGCCTCCCCAGGAAAGCAAAGAATAAACCTGAGATGCATTTCCTTGGTCAGCAGGTTATAAACTCTAAGTCATTGCATGGGCGACTGTGACCAATTTAAAACCCCAGATTGATTTTACCTTGCTTCCCAGAATCGTTTTAATTGCATCCACCCTCGTCCCAATTAGTGTGGGCGGAAGACATGCAAATTCATTTTCACATTAGCCTAAGAAAAACATCATTAAGAAGTTGTCTGGTGAAGGCAAGAAGATGCACTTAATGTATTCCAGGGCCAAACTGCAAATGACTTTAAGTTTTACACTATTTGGGATTACCCACACCACTGTACCCTCATCAGCATAGATCATCAAGACCTGGCTCCCAGCCCCATGCATAAGTCTTGCTGAAATCCCCATGGCTTTCAGGTCAAAAAAGGACTTATAAGCACTTTGGGTGCCTCTGGAGGGTTAAAATTCTCAACAAGACCCGCTTTTAGGTTTACTGATTTAGTTAAATGAAGTCTGAGAGCAGCTCTTTGATGTTTATCAATTTTCTATGTCCTTTCCATACCAATTGAATTAATTTGTTAGTTTCATGTACCGTAAGACTGACAGGCTTCTCCCAGCCTATGGAAAATTCTGTAGCCTTTGACAATTTGACATGCATTTTTCTGTAGTGATACAGTGGAGGGCTGAGAACCCATTTACTTCGAGGCTACAGGCAAAACCTCCCCCAGTTTCAAAGGGCAGACGCTTTATGCTATCAAGAGGACTCTATCAACAGACACAAATTAAACATTCATGCTGGGTTTCATGGAATTGCTCTTTGGAAGCTATAAATGAAGTGTACATTTCTTAAAAGAACCTTCATTATCAACATCCGTAGTTGTCAATCTTTGATATATGCTAAGTGTACTCAACAGCATTTTTATCATATTGTCAGACTTTTCTTAGCAGGGAGGCTGATAAATCACCAGATTTCGTATTTCTGATACAAAGAGTAGCTTGTTATTTTAAAAAGTTACACCCAGAGCTGAGTGTTTACCGTGTGCCCATCACATTTCTTATAAGTTTTAGCCTTCACTGTTGGAATTGGACAACTTTGGCACAGCAGGAGCACACGTGTGTTGCCCGTCTAGAGGCGTCTCAACAAGGGCGGCTGGATTCAGTCCCTCTCGGAGAATCCTAAGCCTCCCAGTTCAATGGAGGAGTCAGCTTTGAAGAAGCAGAGAGAGGCCACAAGGACACATTTGCTGAATAATGTCCCAGAATTGCTGAACTTCTGATTTTCCGAGACAGGCCAGAAGTCCAGGTCTTATGCACATTTTCTCATTTTCAAATGTTGTGATCCATTGGAAAAGAACTAAATCTATACAGTCCAAACATTTCCTCAGAACCCCAGTTGATAAACTGATCATAACAGCGTCAGAATTGATTTTTGTTAAACGTAAAGCATTAAAACTCTGTGCCTTGAGGAGTTTTATTCAGCCGTGAAAGGAATAAAACACTGATCTGTGTGCTACAGCGTGGATGAACCATGATGGCATCACATTACGTAAAAGCATCCAGTCACAAGACCTCACATCACATGATTCCATTCAGGCTGAGTGTCTGGAATAGGAAAATTCAGGCAGACAGAGAGTAGACGTGTGATTGCCAGGACTGAGGCAGGATGGTAGTTAGGGGTCCGGAGGTAGCTAAGGACATAGGATTTTTTTTCAAGGTGATAAAAATGTTCAAAAATTGACTATGGTAACATTGCACATACTGTGGTAATATTGTGCATATCTGTGAATATATTAAAAACTAATGAATTGCACACTTTAAACAGATGAATTTTATGGTATATGAATTTTATCTCAATAAAGCTTTTCAAAACAAAAACCCAAAACAACACAAAAATGGAAAACCTCTATGTCTTGAGCAAGGAGCTGAAATATTCAACACACAAAACTAGCCCTCAAATTCTGTGGGTTCCATGCTACTTTCCACCAGATTGCTAGACCCATCTCCCTAAACCAAATTCAAAGTTAAACTACGGTTTCTAACAACCTTAGGTCAATGGCAGGTTCTGCAGAGCACACATCACACAGTTTTTAACACTGTCCACGCCATGTTTTGTTACCATCCACCCAATGTTGCCCAGCTAGGGATTAAAAAAGGGGGAAAAATCATCATCTTGTACAAGGGTCAATGTCCTGAGATGCCCAGGCAGTCTCAGCCTCACATTTACAATCAGGTAAATATTGTGGTTTCTTCTTCCTGGGAAATTCCACTTTAAAAACATTAATCTTAAGAATAAAACTGGCTTAACATCTTAAACTCATTCATGTGGCTTTGTCTTACTAATGAAGAGAAGGATGTACAACCCATTACGTGGGGGCACAAGGTTAATCCAAACCCTTTTCCTAACACAATGCATTGAAATGCGTGGTGTTTATAACATGATCAAGGATCTTCTGAGAAACTCCCACTTGTGCCATATATATATATATATATATATATATATATATATATATATATTTCCTAATATAGGACAGATGACAGATTTTCTTAGTGGATCCAAAGAAGTTCCTGCTATTATTATTACTTGGCATCTTCTGTAGAAGTTAATATAATAAATAAAAATCCATATTTGGCCACATGCTTCAGGATATCAGGAACGTGCAGTCAATTGGTTTAGCAGCTTACTAAATTTAAACAGAGGCAGTAACATGGCCCTAGGTTCTCCCCAGAGTTAGAAATTCCTCCTAGAGGGGATTTCAGTAATGCTGCCTAATCAGCTTAAGGAGTTAATTAAACAGCTGTCACTTAGCTTCTTAATTTTGAAACTTGATGCTAAATAAGATTTGAAATTAGTTATGCAAAACTAAGAAGTGCTTTTATGATACAGGAGATTTCTTCGGGTAGCTCAGAATGAAGCCCTTATTCCCAGACAGCAGGGCTTATGGGGAGACCCACAGAAATGACTCAAGGGTCCTGGGAAAGCATTCACCTCGTTGTTGAGTACAGACGACAGGGCAATAGTTCCTAATCTTCCCCTTTGCATCCAAAGGGCACCTGACTATTAGATGATTCTGACCTCCTCAGATGAAGTCACAAAGCGGCCCCCTTAGGTGAATGCAACCTGCAAATGTGTATGTTCAAACGTCACAGTGTGTTTCACAAAAAGTAAGCCAAATGTAAAAGTTGGGAGATCTCACCTAAAGATCTCCTCTGGGAAGATCAGGACAGGAAGATCCTGGCTCCTCTGGGAAGATCAGGACACAGGTCAGTCTGGTCCACATTCCTAAAAGGCAGCAATTAGTTAGAGCAGTCACTTCTCCCTCTGGCTTAGGTGTGAGGTCCTGGGTCATCGGGTGACCATTATCACCCCCCAGGCCCCAGGTTGGAACCAGAGTTTGACACCACATCCTGGGATGATTGTCTGACCAACGTCTGGTGCCATGGCAGACAGGGGCAAATTGTATGAGAACCTTCCTGTCCCTTAAGATGCTTTGTAAGTCCTAACCTGTGGGCTCTGCCAACCCACCTAACTAGGTAGGTGTGCATGAGAAAAGATGCTCAGGGCCCATGCCCACGGGCCTTGCCCTGTGATCCTGGCCAGGCATTTCCTGCAGAGAGAAACCTCATGTCAATTTGCACAGAAATGAAGGTGGCCAAGAACTCACAGTCCTGTAGTTGATTCACCCTTTCTTACTGTAAGCCTCCAACACTCCACTGAGAGTTCACTGTTCATGGCAATGAAGTCCCATCCCAGAAAGAAGTTTAGTTTCCAGAGCAAACGCATGATGCGAAAATAACATGCAATCAACATCACCCTTGAAAGTCCCTCAAACCACCCATAAAATGCAGCTTATAAGGCTCAACACTTCCAGTCTTTCTTTCAGCATTGACACATTAGTGTTCCTTGGCTGAACACCACGTAGAGTTGCTGGCTTATGCCCAGGGATCCTGGGTGTGAAAAATATATATCTTTAATACTAAAGCTACTGACACTGCAGTGAGATGTTCACACTGGGAGTGGATGTGGGAGCTGAGGGCCCCCAGGGGAACAGCCGGTACCTGCCTCCTCTACTGCAGGGCCAGGCTTGAGTGCATTGAAAGATGCAACAGATTATATATCTCCTTCCCTCTTCTTCCTCTCCTGCCCTTCCTCTCTCTCTTACTTTTTCTTTTGCCAGGAACATATTAAATCCATATAAGTCATTGCATATATTAGGATACTAATAATAAGCAGCCTTATTTAGAAATTAATAATGCCAAGCACTGCTTTAACACTTGGCATACATTAACTCATTGGAGCTGCATAAGAACTCCATGCGGCAGATGCTACTTGGACCCTTCCTTGTTTTTCTGATAAGAAAAATGAGATGCAGAGAGTTTCAGTAACTTGCAAACTCACGAAACACGGAAGTGGCAAAGCTGGGATTTGAACACAGGCAGCCTGAGTCCAGAGGCTATGCAGGTGGCACACAGAAAAGATTCTCCTTCATCTCATTTAACTCCACTGTGAAGATGGGGAAACTTGGCCTCCAAGAACTGACATAGCTTGGCCAAGGTCCCACAGCTGATGCTGTGTAAAGCTTGGACTCAGATCCCTCAGACCGGGTCCCTGTCTCCAATCCCAGGCTGTAGAGGAGGTCTTGAAGTCAGGAGCATGGATGATGCCAACAATGGCAAACATAGTTTTGCTTAGCACATGCCAGCCATGGCAATAACCACTTTTCACGTATGAAATCCTTCCCATCAACCCAACAGCATGGAAACTTTTACAGTCCCTGTTTTGCAGATGAGAAAACAGACACAGTGCAGTCACTATTTTGCTGAAAGTCACAGAGCAAGTAAGCATAGGAACTGAGATTCGAAGCCAGATTGCCTGGCACCAAAGCTCGCCCTCCTCACCCTAAGCTCACCTGCTTCCATATTTATTTTATATAATGTCTCCAATCAAACAGAAACAATGTGCACACTGATTATTTCCACTTGGGGAGATTAAGAAAGATGTAGCATTTGAGTTGGATGTTGAGTTTGCTTAAGATAATATTTTTTTTTTGAAACAGTTTCCACCTTCTAGGTTCAAGGGATTCTCATGCCTCAGCCTCCCGAGTAGTTTGGATTACAGGTGTGGCCATCTTGCCTGGCTAATTTTGTATTTTCAATAGAGATGGGGTTTTGCCATGTGGGCCAGCCTGGTCTGAAACTCCTGACCTCAAGTGATCTGCCCGCCTTGACCTCCCAAAGTGCTGGGATTATAGGCATGAGCCACCGTGCCCTGCCTGTTTAGGCTTCTTTTTAATAGAAAGCTCCACCGGTACAATAAAATACGGTTTTGGAATAGACTATATTCTGTTTTGAAAGGTATGTCAGTTACCTAAAGCCAGCTCTGTAAAGCTCACTGTATACAGTGGAGTCCATACTTGCTGGTGACATGAAGAAAATCAAGAATTTTTGCATTTGTTTCTGTATTTTGAAAATTCCTCCCATTTTAAATGTGTACATTTAAAACGAATCTTGTATCAAGTAAAAGGAAGTCCTGATCTGTGTAGCAGGTCTAGGGAACATATTCATCGCAACAGAAGACAAAACATTCTGATAGGTGGGTCCCCGGGAAAATGGCAAGGTCAGTGAAGATCTTGGCAAAACCTACGATTATGAAAAAGGTAAATTGTGTTAATAAAAGAGGAAAAAAACAAAGGCAATGAGTAACTCCAGGATACACAAAGTATTATACTGAAAGGAAATAGAATCCGAGGACAATTCTTCCCCCCACCACAGCGGTTCTTAACTGAGAGTGATTTTTCTCCCTCAGGGGACATTGGTGGTGACTGGGACACTTTGGACTGTCATACTTGGGGGATGAGGGATGCCGCTGGCATCTAGTGGGCAGAGGCCGGAGATGCTGCAATGCATATCTCACAGAACATCCTGATAACAAAGAATTATGCAGCCCCAAATATCAGTAGTGTCAAGTCTGAGAAAGCCTCCTTCAGTGAGCAATATTTGTAAGAATATAATAGATATGTTAGTGGATTTCAACTCTGAGATCCAACCTTTGTACAAAGCGCAGATGACTTCATTATGTTTCAGAATGCAATGTAGACGTTATCATCCTTGAGAGTATAAAAGTAACAGAAATGAGAAAAGTTGGGAAGTTAACACCAGAGTGAAACAAAGAAGAGCTTTAGCAGAGCTAATATTCTCATCTTGCAAAGTGGGAGGCAAGGGTTATCAGTTATCTATTGCTACACAAGAAACCAGCAAACCATAGTAGCCTTATACAACAACAGCCATTTATATTATTTTCTGCCATATGGCTCCTGGGGTCTATAGGACTCTGCCGGGTGGTTTCTACTCAGGTCTCCTGTTGAGTGCAGCAAAGTAGAGGCTGCATGGGCCTCTGAAAAGCCTCTGAATTTACACCTCTGCTGGGGGATGCTGATTGCAGTCTGGGCTGTTGACCAGATCTCCTGCACGTGGCCTCTCCACGTGGCCAGGGCTTCCTCACAGCATGGTGAGTGAGTTCCAAGAGCAAGTGCCCCCAGCAAGAAAACAAGGTTGAAGCTGTCTTGCCTTTTAGGCCTAGCCTCAGAAGTAGCAACCATCACTCCCACTGCATTCTAGAGGAGGTGGTGCTTGCTACTTCCGAGGCTAGGTTCTGAAAGGTGATACAGCTAGAGGTGAGTCCTAAGGCCGGCCTGTGTTGAAGGGAGCAAATCCAGACTCCACTTCCACATGGCAGGAGTGTTGAAGAATCTGCAGGCATGTTCTTAACCTATTCAGGGATCAAGGTGTTATCTCTTTCTCCCCCACAAGCTTTACTGAGGTATAACTGACAAATAACATTTTATATGTTTAAGGTGTACAATATGATGTTTTGATGCATATCTACACTGTGAAATGATTACTGCTATCAGGCTAACTCATCACTTCATAGAGATACCCTTTTTTTGTAGTGAGAGCATTTAAGATCTACGCCCTCAGCAAATTTCAAGTACATTATATATTATTATTAACTATAGCAAACATGCTATACATGAGGTCTACAGAGCTTACCCATTTTATAACTGAAAATTTTTACCCTTTGACCAAAATCCCCCATTTTCCCCAACACCTCACCCAGTTCCTGGCAACCACCCTTCTCCTCACCATTTCCATGAGTTCGACTTTTTTAGATATCACATACATGTAAGATTATGCAGCATTTGTCTTTTATTAGAGGTATATTTCCTTGAAATTATAAATACAGCCAATAGAGAAATCAAAGGGGGAATGTGATTTTATTGTCTGAGAAAGGAGAGAAGGTAGAAGGCAGTCGGAGATAAAATTTCATTGATCATACCAGGAAATCAGTAGCTAAAGTCTAAAACTGCTATATCAAAAACAGGTAATATAGTATATTATTTAGAAAAATGGAGAGAAAAACCTTATAATATAGAAGAATTGAAAACAAGCCTGAAGGAAAAAAAAAAATGAAGTTAGGGAAGGGTGGATGTCTGCTGTGCCATTTCATTGTAAACCCACTCCAAAGGGTAACATCTTCACAATGAGCTTGGATAACCTTGATAAGATATTGAGATTTATGTCAAAAAGGAAGGGAAGAACACCATGCATTTGGCATGTTTGAATGGCTTTGAGAAGCCAGCCTCATGGGGAGAAGGCCTGAGCACATGACCAGCCTTATGTGGGGTCTGC
Organism: Cheracebus regulus; assembly: GCA_963574635.1. Lineage (NCBI taxonomy): Eukaryota > Metazoa > Chordata > Mammalia > Primates > Pitheciidae > Cheracebus > Cheracebus regulus. The sequence goes on from CAUYQU010054282.1 coordinate 45,365, forward strand.
AGTAGAAAATGCTGCTGCCGCCCCGAAACTAGAAGAATTACTTTATTTTATTCTATTCTATTTTAGTGTGAATGCCAAAATGCAGTCACTCTCCATACCACACCACAGCCACTAAACCCAAGAGCTGAAGAAACCCAAGAAACTGTCTGCAATGCAGGTGCCAATGTGACCGACACCATACACTTGTCGGAAGAAGTGCACGGGTTATCTACAGCAACACGGCATTACTGCTATTTAGATATAGTATTTCTATGGTCATCTAATAGTGCTTATGTTTAATGTGGAAGAAGTAAAAAACCCAGAGCCCATCATTATTGCAGTGTTTGCTATTTATTTGGGAGACCATCGGTAAGAGTGGGGGGTAGGGTAGCTGGAATAAGAGAGTTTGGCCAAACAAGCGAATGACATGGACAGGGTGATTAGTAGTTTTTCTACTTGTTAGGTTACTGATCTTTGTTGGGAAATGAATTAAAACGTTTTCTGGGTTTTGTTTGTTTGTTTTTGAGATGGAGTCTCCCTCTGTCACCCAGGCTAGAGTGCAGTGGCACGATCTTGGCTCACTGCAGCCTCCACCTCCTGGGTTCAAGTGATTCTCCTGCCTCAGCCTCCTAAGTAGCTGGGATTACAGACATGCACCACTATGCCAGGCTAATTTTTGTATTTTTAGTAGAGATGGGATTTCACCATGTTGGTCAGGCTGGTCTTGAACTCCCGACCTCAGGTGATCTGCCCGCCTTGGCCTCCCAAAGTCTTGGGATTACAGGCATGAGCCACTGCACCCAGCCGAAAAGGTGTTTTTAAAAAGTCAACCACAGTTAGGACACATTGAGGAAGAAAGGGGTGTCAGACCTCCATACTAACTTAGCCTGGACCAGCCCAAGCTCATTACAACAGAAATCAGGGCAGTCAATCAGGAGAGGAAGGGCTAGCCACCCAGCCCATGGAGGAAATTTTAAAGTTTCATACCTGAGCAATCTATCCCACTGCCTGGGAGGATAGCCCAGAATTTAATGATTATGTATAGAGCAAGTTGCTGAAGCTGAGTTTGGAAAGCATTGTGTATTAATCAGGATAGGTTGGGTTGTATTGGAATTAAAAGTTGCTCCCAAATCACATTGCTTTAAGACAAGAAGAGCATAGTTATTCCTCCTGCTATATGTCCTGTGTGGTTCAGTGGGAAGCTCTTCTCCATGCAGTGACTCAGGTAACCAGGCTAATGGAGGCTCCCACATCTCCTCGCCGCATCATCTGGAATACAGAGCCTCCCTGGTGGCCATGGCAGGTTAGGGGAAAGAATAGACAATTGAACATGAAAGCTGTATTGCTTCAACCCGCAAGTAACAAACAACATTGATCCATACATTTTATTGGCTACAAGTGTTCACAGGTCTCTTCCTAACTGCAAGGACCTAGAAAATGTCAAGGAACAAATGGCGTACTCACAGGGCATTCCGTTGTCTTCTGTGAACCGGCTTCGCCTGCATGGCCGGCCCACCCCCATCCAGCATGAAGCATGCTTGACCAGGCGTCTCCTCTGATTGGTCAGTGGCTATGTCATCCTGGGGTGGTTGTTGGGCTTTTTCATTTTCAAATATTATATCTGAATATGATATTACAGGAGGAAAAAAACATCTTTTTATACCTGATCTGGACATCTGTCTTTAACTAAGAGGTATATTTCTTTTTTTCATGAAACTTAAATTCACAATTCTTGTACCCTTTTGACATTTAATGTCCTCAAATTTAGTCTGTAGTGGACAGGAGAATCTTACAAGGGATCATTTCTTTATGTCACTGGGAGGTGGGATCAGAGGATAAATAATTCCAATATTTAAGAGAACAAATAGACTTCGCAGAACATGCATTTCTGTACTTTTCAACATCAGGAGAACACAAGGCTGTGGAGTGTTGACACATGTAGTGGAAAACTGTTGCAGCTGCCCACAAGGTGCTCTCTCGGTGCTTTGAGAGCTGCCTCCACTGTGTAAAACTCATCCCCCCAAGGTACTTTCTGAAAATCTACTTGGCTCAGATTTTCCTGAGAGGCAGCAACGTGTCTGTGAGGGTATATGGGCTCATGATCCAGTACCTGCCAACTGGATGCACCTGTTTGAGATTTCATTTCTAACATAGGGAAAAGGAAGTGTGTGGGCATGAATTTTGCTGGCTCAGATTGTGGGAAAGGCAATGAGGTTCTAGAACCATCTGCCTGATTCATAAGCTTTCTGGTCATGACAAGGGGCAGGTTCTTGGTGGCCCACTCTCTGGTTCCAGGCAGTGATCTTGGGAACTCAGCTGAAATCTGTTTCTTCAATCCCAAGCATACTCCTGCTGAATAAATCCTTTCCTGCTTGAAAGAGCTAGAGTGGAGTCTGTTGTCTGCAGCTAAGATCCCTGATGGATACAATATTCTTAAAACTGAATATTATTTGCAAGATGTTTTGAAGAATGTGTAAATATGATGAGAAATGAAGTACATATTTTAGAAAACAAATATATTAGCAATTCAAGAAGTTGCCCATGTATCAGGAAGAGAGCAACAATGTTGGAAATGGCATACAGAGGTGAACTGTGCTCCCAAAAGTTGCAAGTCCAGCTCCCTAGATGGTGTCAGCCCTACTGATGTGGAGCCTTGATCCAGGGTATCTGGAACCTTGATCTCTGGATGACCTGTCAGGCTACCACCATGTTTCTGTCCTTGGTTTAATGAAGTATTTGATATGGTCTTATCAAGTGACCTTTCAGCCTCTCCAAGAATTTTAAGCACACGAATGAAGAAGCATTACTTCTGCAACCTGCTGTTTAAATCAGTGTAAATGCTGGCCACACTTCTCCATGCAAATGGCAGGCCCAGCTGTGCTTCCTTTTCAAAAAGTAAGTAACATTTTCCCCACTTTATCATGCGGAATTTCTCTCCCTGTGTGGGAGCAACTGAGTCCATTTCTGAAGCTGCTGTCTCTGGTGCCTTGACACCCCCTTGTCCCTCCTTCATGCTGTGCAGTTGCACCCACATGAGTGAAGACTCATCATTCCCTGATGTATTAGTCTTTTCTCATGCTACTAATGAAGACATACCCAAGACTGGGTAATTTATAAAGGAAAGAGGTTTAATGGACTCACAGTTCCACATGGCTGGGGAAACAAGGGCATGCCTTACATGGTGGCAGGCAAGAGTGCTTGTGCAGGGGAATTCCCATGTATAAAACCATCAGATCTCATGAGACTTACTCACTATTACAAGAACAGCATGGGAAAGACCTGCCCCCATGATTCCATTACCTCCCACCAGGTCCCTCCCATGACATGTGGGGATTATCGTAAATCAAGGTGAAATTTGGGTAGGGACACAGAGCCAAACCGCATCATCTGACCTGACCCCACCTCCAAGCATGTTGGACATAGTTCCATGTTCTGCTCCAGGACTTTTCTGACATGATGGGGGCCCGTTCCTAAGCATGGAGTTTACACACCTGGGGAAACCTGTAACCCCGGGAATATGCAGGCTTCTAGCCTTTAGACAGACAATTCTGGGAGAATCCTGCCTCTGTAAATCAAGTTCCTCTGGGCACAGCTGCAACCTTGACAACACACCGTTGTGTTGGCGTCCCCGTCACTGTCTTCTGCGGCTCACTCCTCACTCCCACTGCCTGCAAAGAGATTAACTGCACCCAAGCCCTTGTCTCAGGCTCTGTTTTGGGGAGAATTCAAATGAACAAAATGTCCAAGTTGCCCAATGGTGACTGAGATTGTTAATTACTAAAGAAAAAGCATCTCAATGAGAGTTTAAAATGAAACCTGAAAAACCAATATACTTTCATCTAATCACCTTGTTGGTCAACTTTATGTAGTAGGGTACACTTTATACCATATATCAACATCTCTGTCAACAATGGATTGCGTGTACCACTGTGGTCCCATAGGATTATACTACTGTATTTTTATCCTAACTTCTATGTTGAGATACACAAGTACTTACCATGGTGTTCCAATTGCCTACAGTATTCAGTGCAATCACCTGCTGTACAGGTGTGTAGCCCAGGAGCAACAGACTATGCCAGATGGCCAGGTGTGTAGTAGGCTCTGCCTTCTAGGTTGTGGAACATAATCTGTGATGTTCACTCGAGGATGAAACCACCTAACAACGCACAATGGGTCCTTAGCGACCCATCACTGTTCACTGTAAGCAAAACAAACTGATTCTCATTGCTTAAGGTTTTAAAAAAGGAATTTATTGCAAGAATACAGGCTCTTTCAGAGGATGAATTAAAAAGCTGGGTAAAAAGCCCTCAGAAAAGGCAGGAACTGGGACAGTGCTAGAGATAGACCAAGGTAAATGGCATAGACTTTTCAGTTCCACAAATGAGACAAATGAAGTCCAAGTATTCTTGAGCTGGCCTTACTCCCACTGAGTGAAATTCAAGCCCCAGGGAGAGGCTTCTGGGCATAGCTTCGGAGATGCCTGCCTACTTTTGGCCAGGGGAGAGAGTTATTGTGTCCCACCAATTATCATGCAAAAGAAAAGTGATAGTTTCCCAAGGGAAAATGGATGTCCTGTTACACAAAAGGAAGGAAAGGAAAAAACTATCTATTCCTAGTGACTCATTGTTTTTCCTAAAAAAATGTTATAAGAAAACGTCTCAATATGTAACTCAAATCCTGTTTGTTTGAAAGCTTGTGCTTCCTACCTCATGTCTTCATTAACAACCCCTGTAAAAAATGCTGCCTTTTTGCACATCTTCTAAAGAAAATGAAGCTTCATGGGCCAGTTAGCTTTTATATCCATTTCTTCACAATGCCCCTTTCTCACATGTGCCTCACACAGAGGTAAGGGATGGGAACCCACTGCTTGGAGATTGAGGTATCAGGCTGTGAGCTGTTCCTGTTGGATAAGACTCTACCTTCCTCCAATGCCTTCCCCAAGCCAATTTTCCTCAGGGCAGGGAAGGCTGGAGGTTCCTCGAGCACTCCATTTCATTTGCTCTATGGCGTGCTTGCCCCTCTAACCTCCTCCAGTGGGGGGCTCAGAGGTCACCACTGTGATGCTTTTGTTGAGGACGGAAGCAGCTGATGCAGCTCACATTACACTTTTTTTAATTCTTCCAACCGTATCCATCTATTTTAACATATATGGGATGATTTCAGAACTGTATATTAAAATGGCAAGTGATCTCCAAAGAGGCTGTAGTGACATTAGGGATAAAAAAGAACAACCACCAGTAAAACATTTTTTCTCATTACAAAAAAAAAAGTCAATTTAACATACTTGTCTTGGCTTAAGACTGATGAGAAACCATGGCGGGGTCAGTTAAGGCTGCGTCAGTTAAGATGGTGATTATCTGTGAGTAACGGAACTTGGAAATCAATGGTTAGAATGAGTAAGCTCTGAATTCACTCTGCAAACGTGCTTGGAGGTGGACACCCAGGGCGAGTGTGACCGTGCGTCTAGCATCCAGGCACTTGCTTTTTGTCTGGTCACCATATTAGCTTCCTAGAGCTGCTGTACAGAAGTGACGAAGTAACACAACGTGGTGGCTGAAAACAAGAGAACCTCCCTCCGTCACTGTTCTGGAGGCTGCAGGTCTAAATTAGGGTGTGACCAGGGCCACGCTCACTCTGGAGGTTCTAGGGAAGCCCCTTCCTGCTTCTTCCACCTTCTGTGGGATGAGGCCATTCTTGATATTCCTCGGCTTATGGATGGATCATCCCAATCTCTGGCTCCGTCTTCCTGTGCCATCCTCCCTGTGTGTCTGTCTGTGTTTTCTCTTCTTGGAAGGACACCCACAGTCCCACCTTAATCCATTAGGACCACATCTTAACTACTCACATCTGTAGAGACACTGCTTCCAAACAACCTCACATTCTGGGTCTCCAGGTAGACATGAACTTTGTACTCAACCCACCACGGTCATCATTCATTTCTGCTTATTTATCAGACATTTGGGAGGGCATTTACTGGTTCCCAGGTGCTGTTCTAAACACTCGACAAATATTAATGCACCAAATCTAGGGCAAACCCAAGAGGTACATACCATTATTATCCTCATTTTATAGCTGAAGAGAATTAGGCACAAAGAGTGAAGTAACTTGCTCGGAGCCACACAGCTAGTAGTGTCACAGCCAGGATTCGAATGCAGGCAGTCTGATATAGTGATGTGTTTGTTCAGCCTTTGTGAAAGGTTAGTTCAACCTTTGTAGAAGACAGTGTGGTGATTCCTCAAAGAGCTTAAAAACAAATACATTTGACCCAGTAATCCCATTACTGGATATACACCCAAAGGAATATAAATCATTCTACCATAAAGACACAAGCATGAGAATGCTCATTGCAGCACTATTTACAATAGCAAAGACATGAAATCAACCTAGATGTCTATCAGTGGTAGACGAATAGAGCAAATGTGATACATATACACCATGGAATACTATACAGTCATAAAAAAGAACGAGATCATGTCCTTTGCAGGGACATGGTTGGAGCTAGAGGAACTAAGTCTGATATTTAGTTATGTCCCCACCCAAATCTCATCTTGAATTGTAGCTCCCATAATTCCCACATGTTGTGGGAGGGACCTGGTGGGAGATAACTGAATCATGATTTGGGGCGATTTCCACCATACTGTTCTTGTGGTAGTGAGTAAGACTTAGGAGACCTGATAGTTTTCTAAGGGGTTTCCCCTTTCACTTGGCTCTCATTCTCTCTCTGCCCGATGCCATGTAGGACATACCTTTGTTCTTCCCTCACCTTCCACCAGGATTGTGAGGCCTCTCCAGCCACCTGGAGCTGAGTCTATTAAACCTCTTCGGTCTTGGTCATATCTTTTTTAATCAGCAATGTGAAAACAGACTAATGCACAGTCCAACGAGAGAGTCCCTGCACGTAACTATTAATACTTCACTACACTGAAACCACATGGCTTTTAACCACATACCGCTGCCTTTAAGTCACAAGATGCAGTTTAACTCCAACATTTTCTGTGCCTAGTGAGCAAAAAGAAAGGAAAAAGGAAAGACAACTTTCAGAATCTGCTTAGTTCTTGTTTTTTTTTTAAATTTTAGTTTGATTTTATTTAACTTTTAAGGAGTACATGTGCAGGTTTGTTACATAGGGAAATGTGTTATGGAGGTTTTTTGTACCGATTATTTCATCACCCAGGTGTTAAGCCTACTACCCACTGGTTGTTTTTCCTCATCTTCTCCCTCCTCCCACCCTCCACTCTCTCACAGGACCCAGTGTGTGTTGTTTACCTCTATGTGTCCCTGTGTTCTCATCATTTAGCTCCCACTTATAAGTGAGAACATGCAATATGTTGTTTCCTGTTCCTGTGTTAGTTTGCTAAGGATAGTGGCCTCTAGCTCCAACCATGTCCCTGCAAAGGACATGATCTCATTCTTTTTTATAGCTGTATAGTATTCCATGGTGTATATGTATCACGTTTTCTTTATCCAGTCTACCACTGATGGACATCTAGGTTGATTTCATTTCTTTGCTACTGTGAATAGTGCTGCAATGAGCATTCATATGCATGTATCTTTATAATAGAATGATTTCTATTCCTTTGGGTATATACCCAGTAATGGGATTGTTGGGTCAAATGTATTTCTGTTTCCAGCTCTTTGAGGAATTGCCACACTGTCTTCTGCAAAGGTTGAACTAATTTACACTCCCACCAACAGCGTATAAGTATTACTTTACTCCACAACCTCACCACCATCTCTGTTGTTTTTTAATGTTTTTAATAATAGCTATTCTGACTGGTATGATATGATATCTCATTGTGGTTTTGATTTGCATTTCTCTAGTGATCAGTGATGCTGAGGTTTCTTATATGATGTTTGGCTACATGTATGTCTTCTTTTGAGTTTTTGTTTGTTTTTTTCACAGAATTTTCTGGAAGCCTCACTAAATAACTTTTTTGGATATCTTCTGGGCCAGAAATGTGTCACAGATTAAGGGCGACCAAAAACTATAGTCATTTTATCTAGGCATGTTACAGCCACAAACAAAATTGGGGTTTTGTTAGGAAGAAAGGCAGGATGGACATTGAATGGGCAGCAAACTGTCTAACACAAAAAGCAATCACTTTTTTGGAGACGGAGTTTTGCTCTTGTTGCCCAGGGTGGAGTGCAGTAGCATGATCTCAACTCACTGCAACCTCTGCCTCCAAGGTTCAAGCGATTCTCCTGCCTCAGCCTCCCGAGTAGCTGGGATTAGAGGTGACTGCCACCACACCTGGCTATTTTTTTTTTTTTGTATTTTTAGTAGAAACAGAGCTTCATCATGTTGGACAGGCTGGTTTCTAACTTCTGAACTTGTGATCCACCTGCCTTGGCCTCCCAAAGTGCTGGGATTACAGGTGTGAGCCATCGTGCTCGACTGAGATCAATTTCTTCAAGTGTTTAAAAACTTCCCTGTGCAATGTTTTTCTCTATCCGTTATTTTCCTAGTCTCTGTTTTAAAATTAATTTTCAAAGGGAAACATGAATAAATATGCTGATACTTGAAGCAGAAAATCAGGATACCAGAAACATGAAAAAATTAAAAAAATAAAAATCAAAACAACGGAACACTCTAATTCTGGTTCCAATCCATCAGCCCACCACATGACAGATCACTTCACAGTAGTGTTGTAGCAGACCTAGTCAGGGCCCTACACATTTCCCTTGTACCCTGGCACAGCCGTGTGCTCCAGACCAGGTCCAAATGCCACGCTCCATCAGGAGCTTCCTTCAAAACAGTAGAAATCTGTTTTGTCTGCACGTGTGCTGGGCTGGAAGTGCTAAACAGTGGTCTGTTTAGGAGCAGCATTCAGGATTTGGTGTATAAATACCCCGGCTCTCTCAGCCCTCAATGGAATTATTTTTAGGTTCATATTCTAGAGAATTTCCCTGCAGGGAAATGCATCAGAATATATTTCAATCTATTGAAATACACACACATTTACACACTGCTATGGTTGGAATGTTTGTTCCCCCAAACCTCATGTTGAAATGTGATCCCCAGTGTTGGAGGTGAGGCCATGGGAGGTGTTTGGGTCATGGGAGTGGATCCGTCATGAGCAGGGAAAGTCCCTCTCTGGTTGGCAGTGGGCGTGGGACAGTAGTGGAGTTCTCAATGTCGTTAAGAGCCTGGTACCTCCCCTGTCCTTCCCCCTTTCTTCCTCTACTGCTAGGTGATCTCTGCACGTGCCTGTTCCCTTCACCTTCCTCCACAAGGCTTTCTCCAGATGCCAAGTCTTCCAACCAGCAGAATCATGAACCAAACATTTTTTTCTTATAAATTACCCAGCCTTTCTAGTTTTTTTTTTTGTTTTTTTTTTTTTTTTTTTTTTTTTTTTGAGAGAAGGCCTCTCTCTGTTGCCCAGGCTATAGTGCAGCAGCACAATCATGACTCACTGCAGCCTCTACCTCAGACTCAGACGATTCCCTCACCCCACCTCCTGAGCCATTCAAGTAGCTGGGACTACAGGCACATACCACCACACCTGGCTAATTTCTTTTCTCTTTGTTTATAGAGATAGGATCTCACATATTTCCCAGGCTAGTCTCAGACTCCTGGGTTCAAGTGATCCACCTGCCTTAGCTTCCCAAAGGGCTAGGATTGCAGGTGTGAGCCACTGCGCCCAGCCTGGTATTTCTCAATAGAAATAGAAAAGAACTAAGACACATGCAGAATATACAATGTATTTCATGATCTATATCAGCCCCTGTGGATCAGTTCCAGGTGCCCACTGTGATACCTGCTTTAATCTACACAATTTATTAGTGGCCTCCTTTTCTCTGTGTCGCTTACACACTCTCCTATTGAAGTTTCCTGAATTTCCCAGATAAATTGCCCTTGAATCTTTGTCCCAGGATCTATTTCTAGGCTGGTTCAAACTAAGACATGGATCATTATTTCTCCAGCAAAACAGGGATGGTTACTGCTTCCCTGTAATGGATGACAATGAGTCAGACCCCAGGAAAAATACCTGAAACCTCACTTTAATGGTTATTCCTTTCTCAGTGCCACATCCAGACTGTTCTCTGCTATTCTACCTCCTCCTAGACTCTGGGGAGCCTAAGGTTCTGTAACGTTTCATCAGAGAGCCTTACTGGCACACACACACACATGCCCAAGTGGCAGAATGGGTGTGTGGAGTGACCATGAGGATATGATTGGCTGATGGGAAGGAGATAATGTTTGCTAAAGAGAGTCTGTGCCTTTATTTCCTGTTCTCTGCTCTGTGATAAGGTGAACACACACAGCAATAAGGCAGCTGAACTTTCAAGCGTTTCTGGGGTCCAAAAATCAGAGCAGTTATAGGTCATGTCTCAAGCAAAGCTAAGGCTTTGCAGGTACTTCTGCTGCCCAACAAGGGTCTCCTTTGTCCTCCTCTTGTCTAAAGACTTTTGTGAGTCATTCATGTACCATTCAGCTCCTGGAAAGAAGCAAAGCTGTGAAAAGAGAAAATTCTCGACTTCAACGAATTTGAAATTCACAGAGGAGGCAGGGAAATACTGAACCTGCAGGCTCAGTCACTCAGCCCCACTGAGATCTTGGTGGGCAGAAAGACGTAGGCTATTCAGGGACACAGGCAACACCCCAAACGTACGGGCTTCCAGCCGCGCTTCAGGCATTCCTGGCGTCATTCTCATTACTCACTAACCTGAATGTGCAAAAACATGAAAGGCCTTTTGATTTTTGTCATTGGAGTAGAGATGCCCTTCACTACATACCATGAATGTGGGAAACTGTTGAGACTGAAGTCAGAAATGGCCACGCTGCTCCCGTCTGTCTCCCCACTTTGTGATGAGCCACTTTTGGCCAGAAACTTACACAGCATTGTTCCACTTTTTTCCAGAGTACCACTTGTTCCTTTTGATCCTCACCCTTTAGAGTAGGAAAAAAAAAATACTAGGTTAATACAAAAGTAATTGTGATTTTTGCCATTAAAACTAATTTTTCCTGTCTAGAGGCAGCAGGAAATAGCATCATAAGCTGATTTTGCCCCTTCATTTTTGTGCTACGTTTTTATTTGAAATAAAATAAAATCGGGCTAGGAACCCATAGAAGAGGAAAAGCTAAAAGTGTATGGATAATGGGACCTTTGAAGGCCTATGCCTGTTCCAACTGTTTAAAGCATGGTCTCTGAAATTCAGAAGCATTCCAAATTGGAGTCTTGTCTTTTAGAATTGAAATAATGAACAAATAGATGTATTTCTACATCCAAAGCCTAACCCCAATGAGCTGGTTATAGACAAATCTCATACCATAAAGGAAAAATAAGATTTTATCTAAGAAATAGTTAACATAAAGGAAATAGTTATATAATTTTAGGATGAACTTCCATTCCTTCTGCTGGCATACTATTAATAGGCATTTTACGTTTCTCAATGAAAATCAAAGTAACAAGAATCTTTGCAAGCCCATCTCTCAAAATGATACAGATACAGCCCTACTGAGCTCACAGTCTCAGAAGCAAGAAAAAGTGATTGAATAACTATGAGTGAAAGTAAAATGACAATTGTGTTAGATGTACCCTAACCAGTGCCCACCCAGACCTTTTGGTGTTATTCTGTCAAAGAAAAGACAGATACGTTCAGAGTTAACAGAAGAAATGCAATGTGGCATGTTGATAAAACACCTCTTAGGGTCACCACTGGCATGTGATGAGCTGAAACTGAGCAAAGAACATCGCAAGCTAGGTCTTGGAAGTTGTATTATACTGAGATGTGGGGTTATACTCAAACTTTTACATTTTTGTAATAGAAAATGCAATCTGCAGAGAAGAATGAGATTCACTCAGTTTTCTCTATCTGAAAAATGGGCTCCTATGATCTCTCAGGTCCCCACCAATTCAAAAGTCACAAGAATTCTAGAACAATAACAGGCTGAGGATGGGCACGTTGAAGAGAGAGAGAGACGCAGGGTATCATGAGATCCAGAGACGCTTGGTGTCTGGGAAACACCACTGAGGCATAGGTGTGCCTGAAAATAAGGGGTTCACACATAGAGTGTGAGGGGCTGGGGAGCAAGAAGGTGATGATGTGAATCCCAGTCCTTTCCCTTTGGAGTCCTATTTATGCACTCAACAAATATTAACACCATTCATGTAGCTAAGCTCTGTGCTAGGTGCTGGTGAGCAGAAAGCAGATACAGCCCCACAGAGCTTAGAGTCTGGAAGAGGATTAAATAACTATAAGGAAAAGTAAAATAGCCACTGTTCAGTGCTACCAAGGGGAAAGGTTCAGGACGTTCTTAATTCTGAAAGCTAATACTTGCGGCAAGCTGGGGGATATCCCTAAAGACAGACATCTTGAGCTGCTCTGTGAACGAAGGGTTTACAGCAAAATGTGTGTTTGGGTGAGTGCAGATGTGTCTTGTGCATTGTGGTTCATATCGGTGGGGGTGTGGGAGTGCCGTTGGAGCCACAGTAACATTCCAGACACGTCTAGAGGCCAGGACCCAATACAAGCCTGGAAAATTGAAACAGAGTGAAAGAAAGCCAGAGCAGGAGAGCACAGAGAGGGAGGGCTGTCTCCCTGCCTCGATCTCCCTCAGGTACCGCACACTGGAGGTGCTGCTCCTCCAAGCTCCTTTCGCAACATCAGGCACCTCTGGCCACCCATCGGCTGCTTAAGCTACAGTCATTATGTCCATGTTTAGAGCTATTTGAATTGGCTGATGCATGGACTTGGGAGCTGGACTTCCTGGGTTCAAATCTTGCCTTCATTCACTTCTAGCTGTGTGACCCTGGGCAAGTGACAAAATCTCTCTGTGCTATCTGTGAAATGGGAAGAAGAAGAAGAAGAAGGCTTGTATTGTCAGGATGCTATGAGTATTGATGAGCCAATATTTGTAAAGAACTTAAAAGGGTGCCTCACATATAAGTGTTTGCCAAACACAATACTAGAAATAAATTTTCTCTGCCACCTTTTATATCCTCTACCCCTTCCCCACCATAGTTTCCCTGTAGAAATCTGGGTGAGGACAGAATATTATCCCTTGGCTGCCATGGTCACCCAGCTGCTGCTGCCTGCCAGGATTTGTGAGGTTGCAGAAGAGGCCGGTGCTGTCTGCAGGGAGGCTGAGGGAAGGCGGGAAGCATATGCCCGGGGCTGGGCCGTCTCAGGAGGGGATGTGATGGAAGGTGTGTTTGGGCCGTCTCAGGAGGGGTGGATGTGATGGAAGGGTGTGTTTGGTCTTCCAGGAGGCAGAGATCCTGAACACAGCCATCCTCACAGGGAAGACGGTGGCCGTCCCGGTGAAGGTGGTCTCCGTGGAGGAGGATGGCACAGTGACAGAGCTGCTAGAGTCTGTGGAGTGTAGATCATCTGATGAAGACGTGATCAAGGCAAGTTGACACCTCCCCACCCCCGCAGAAACCTGCTGTCATGTCAGTTTCTGTGCTCCTGGACCGGCTGGGACCTCTGGATCCTACAGGATCCCTCCCATCCCATTCTGGTTATCCTGCCACTTAAATCAGGAGATTCTCCCTGACACAAGTATTGGACAGAATGAAAAACTGCTCTGGCTGATGACTTTGAGTCCAGGAGGCTGTCCTTTGACACTCTGTGTTTGCTGAATGCCCTTGGCCTCCTCCCAGATCCCCAGGGAGATTGCAGTGGGAAGCAGGGACCAGTTTACCCTCCACCTGCCCCAGGCCAGGGAGGGGAGGGGAGGGAGCCCCAGAGCCTAGATGGAGGGGTGTGCAGCCAAGCGCCGGGATGATTCTATAGCATATAGCATTCGTGTAAAATCAATGGTGGTATAAGGTATACAACTACTCCCAGCTTTGATTTATAATACCAACCAAGGGAGAAAGAGGAAATCATTCTCCATTCCTCTGCCCAGCCCACAAAATTCCACATGAGCTAGGGATGTGGATGAACAGTGCTCACTCCTTCCTTCAGCTTGGCCTCTTCTTTCTCTTCTTAAATTAAATGTAAAAATGATTCAAAACAAAGGCACACTGGGAGATGTATGGAGGAGCCTGGGGAGATGGAGTCTTGCTCTGCCAGGAACCTCATCGCACACTTCAGCCTGCAGGAGGTAAAGGGGTCCTCGGGCTGCCACCGCCCACTCCAGAGCCAGGGCTGCAGTGACAGATGCAGCCGGCTCCTCCTTGAACGAGGAGCTCCCCAACAAAAGCCCAGGACAAGGAGAAGGGCTTCACAAGGCTCTGGGAGACTCCCCTCCCGTGAGCCCCAGCCATGGCAGGAGCAGAGGACAATTCCTGGACAGGAACTGGTGTAACACTCTGCTCAAGCAAACCTCCAGGGAGCATTTGTGTTCATTTAAAATGTAGTCAAGAAACACAGATCAAATCCCCACTATGTGCTAGGTACCGTTCAAGACACTAGGACCATAGAAATGAGAGGGACAATCTCCGTCCTTAAGGGTTTCGGAGAGAAGTCAGAGACGTCAGAAAGCAACATGGCAGCAGAACACATGACATCACACAGCACTCCTGCTGCTCGTTCCAGAATCTTCTTCACATCAGCCCAGGGCGACTCCCTTGACTAACTCCAGCCAATACCTAGGCTCAGCTTACATTTCTCTCCTCTCTGCACATACAAGCCTTCAGCAAATCCTGTTGGCAATGCCTTCCAAGGATAGCCAGGATCCAACCCTCCTCCACGGATCCTGCCGCCACTCCATCCCAGACACAATCACCTCAATCAAATCATTGACCAGCTCACTGGTGTCCTAGGGCCCGTGCTTGCCTCCTCTCCCATAACCCATCTTTAGTGCCACAGCCAGGGTGGTCACAGGTGATCTGACCACGTCCCCCTCTGCTCAGCCCCTCTCCCTTCTGTCACATGGTGACCTCCAGACTGCCGAGTAGACACAGATATGCAGTTTGATATAAGAAATAAGACCTCATGTTAGATAGATCAGTTGAGTGACTGCCGTTTACAATAATCTATTACATATTTCAGAATAGCTGGAGAATAATACAAATGTTCCTAACATGAAGAAATCACAAATATCTTAGGTGAAGTCTATTTCAATTACACTGATTTGATCTTTACAAATTTTATGAATGTATTAAATGACCACATGGACCCCAAAATATGTACATTTACTATGGATAAATTTTTTTTATTTAAAAAAAAAAATCACTGGCTTCCCCTCCTCAAAGGAAAAGGCAAGTGTTTAGAGACAGAATCAAGCGTTTGCAGCCACACCTGCTGTAACCCGGGCCTCAAGCAAGGCACAGCCTCTCTGGCTCCCTCCATTATGGCCATACTGGAGTCCTGGCTGCTCCTCTAACAGGGCAGGCAGCCCCTACCCTCCCTCTGCCTTTAACTCTCTTTCCCCAGAGGCACGCACGGCTCCCTCACCTCATCTTTTTCCCAAGGCCTTTCCTGAGCAGCGCCAGTAAAATCTTCACACACACACACCACACTGCCTTCCCCATCCCTGCTTAACTTCTATTCAAATATATGCATATATGTCATACATAGCATATGTTTATGTATTCACAGATACACTATGTATTTTTATTTATTATATTCCTCCTCTGGCTGTCCTCATTGGAACCTAAGCTCCATCAGGGCAGGGCTGTTTGGGTTCACTCTATTCATCACTTAAAACATTAGTGGGGGTTTGTTTTTTTGGCTTTTGTGTGTTTTTAACTTTTATTTCAGGTTTGGGAGTAGATGTACAGGTTTGGTAAATATTAATAGGTCACCTGCGTGTCACAGGGCTTTGGTGTACAGATAATTTCATCACCCAGGTAATAAGCACAGTACTCAAGAGGTATTCTTTTTTATCCTCTTCCCCTTCCTGCCGTACACCCTCCCATACGCCCCAGTGTGTGTGGTTCCCCTCCTAGTACCCGTGTGTTCTCCTTGTTGATCCCCCACTTATAAGCAAGAACAAGCAGTATTTGGTTTTCAGTTCCTGTGTTAGTTAGGATAATGGCCTCCAGATCCCTCCATGTCCCTGCAAAGGACACGATCTCATTCTCTTTCATGGCTGCATAGTATTCCATGGTATATATGTACCACATTTTCTATATCCAGTATACCATTGATGGACATCTAGGTTAATTTTATGTCTTTGCTATTGTGAATAGTGCAGCAATGAATATTCGCATGCATGCATCTTTATGATAGAATGATTTAAATTCATTTGGGTATATACCCAATAATAGGATTGCTAGGTTGAATGGTAGTTCTGTTTTTAGCTCTTTGAGGAATCACCAATCTGCTTTCCACAGTGGCTCAAATAATTAGCATTCTTCCCAACAGCACTGTATAAGCATTCCCTTTTCTCCACAACCTCATCAGCATCTGCTATTTTTTAACTCTTTAATAATAGGCCATCTGACTGGTGTGAGATGGTATCTCCTTGTGATTTTGATTTGCATTTCTCTAATGATTACCGATATTAAGCATTTTTTCATATGCTTCTTGGCTGCATATATGTCTTCTTTTGAAAAAAGTATATAATGCACTTCTCATTTTTTTCTGTTCATGTGGCTTCTACACTTTTTAGTGGGGTTGGTTTTTGCTTATAAAATTGTTTATGTTCCTTATAGGTGTGAGATATTAGGCCTTCGTCGGATGCATAGTTTGCAAATATTTTTTTCCATTTTGTAGGCTGTCTGTTTACTCTGTTGAGTTTCTGTTGCTCTGCAGAAACTCTTAACTTTACTTATATGCTGTTTGTCAATTTTTGTTTTTGTTGCAATTGCTTTTGGCATTTTTGTCATGAAATCTTTGCCAAGTTCTATCTCCAGAATGGTTATCTTCCAGGGTTTTTGTGGTTTTGGGTTTTACATTTAAGTATTTAATCCATCTTGTGTTAATTTTGTATGTGGTGTAAGGAAGAGGTAAGTCATTCAGAAGTAGGTTGTTTAACTTCCATGTAATTTTATAATTTTGAGTAATTTTCTTTGTATTTATTTCTGTTTTTATTGTGCTGTGGTCTGAGACTGTGGTTGGTATGGTTTCAATTTTTTTTTAATTTCCTAAGGATATGTCCAATTGTGTGGTTGATTTTGGAGTATGTGATGATGAATTTATATTCTATTGTTTAGGGGTGGAGGGTTTTGTAGATGTCTATCAGGTTCATTTGGTGAAGTGTTGAGTTCAGGACCTGAATATCTGTGTTAATTTTTTGCTTCAATGATTCATCTAATACTGTCAGTGTGGTGTTGAAATCTCCCACTATTAATGCATGAGAATCTAAGTCTCTACCTAGGTCTCCAAGAACTTGCTTTATGAATTTGGATGCTCCTGTGTTGGACGGATGCATATTTAGGATAATTATTGAATTGAACTGAACCCTGTACTATATACTGCCCTTCTCTCTCTCTCTTTTTTTTTTTAATCTTTGTTGGTTTGTTTGTTTCTGAAATTAGGATTGTAACTCTTGCTTTTTTTCTGTTTTCCATGTCTTTGGTAGATTTTTCTCCATCCCTTTATTTTGAGCCAATGGATGTCATTATATGTGAGATGGGCCTCCTAAAGACAGCATACCATTAAGTCTTGTTTTTTTATCCAGCTTGCCACTCTGTGCCTTTTAACTGGGGCATTTAGCCCATTTATATTCAAAGTTAGTATTGATATGTGCAGATTTGATCCTGTCCTCATGTTGTTAGCCAGTTATCACATAAACATGTTTGTTTTGTTGCTTTATAATGTCACTGTTCTGTGTATTTAAGTATCATTTCGAATTGACTGGTCATGGACTTTCCTTTCCACATTTAGTGCTCCTTTCAAGGCTTCTTGTCAAGCAGGGCTGGTGTTAACAAATTCTCTCAGCACTTGCTTCTCTGAAAACGGGACTTATTTCTCCTTCACTTATGAGGCTTAGTTTGGATATAAAATTTTTTGTTGGAAATTTTTTTCTTTATGAATGTTGAGGATAAGACCCCAGTCTCTTCCGGTTTGTAGGATTTCTGCTGAAAGGTCTTCTGTTAGCCTGATGGGGTTCCCCTTGTAGGTGACCTTCCCCTTCTCTCTGGCTACTCTTAACATTTTTCCTTTCATTTTGACCTTAGAGAATCTGATGATTGTGTCTTGGGGATGTTTTTCTTGTGTAATATCTCACAGGGGTGCTCTGCATTTCCTGTATTTGAATGTTGGACTCTCTAGCAAAGTTGGGGAAGTTTCCGTGGACGATATCCTGAAATATGTTTTCCAAGTTGCTTGCTTTCTCTCTGTCTCTTTCAGGGATACCAGTGAGTTGTGGATTTGGTCCATTTACATAATCCCATATTTTTCAGAGGCTTTGTTTATTCTTCTTCATTTTCTTCCTTTATTTTGGTTTGACTGAATTATTTCAGACAGTCCTAAAGCTCTGAGATTTTCTCAGCTAGGTCTATTCTGCTGTTAATACTTGCAATTGCATTATTTAATTCTTGTAGTGTTTTTCAGTTCTTCAGATCAACTTGCTTCTTTTTTATAATGGCTCTTTTGTTCCTATATTATTGTACTGTGATTCTTAATTTCCTTAGATTGGGTTTTGATGTCCTCTTGAATCTCAGTGGCCTTTATTTCTATCCATATTCTGAATTCTATTTATATCATTTCAACCATTTCAGCCTAATTAAGAACCCTTGCTGGAGAACTAGTGCAGTCATTTAGGAGAAAGAAGGCACTCTAGCTTTTGAGTTCCCAGAGCTTTTGTGTCTGTTCTTTCTTAATTGTGTGTGCTGATGTTCCTTCAGCCTTTGAAGTTGATGTCCTTTGGATTAGTTTTGTGTGTGTGTGTGTGTGTGTGTGTGTGTGTGTGTGTGTGTGTGTGTGTGTGTTTTGCTTTTTACTTCTTTGATGTTCTAGGGGGTTTGATTATGGTGTAAGGTTGGCTTAGTTGACTGGCTTCAATTCTAGTCTCTTCCTGGGTCTCTGAGGAGCCCCCTCTGATTACTGTTTCCATGCCTGTATGTCTTTTACCCAGTATTCTGGTCCACGAGGCTACCCTCAGGCAGGAGCTGCAATTGGCAGACAAGCTGTATACTTGCCAGGTTGGTCCCAATCTGCTGTCCATGTGCTCCCTGGGGAAATATGGTGTTGTGTCTGTCCACAGAGATCAGGCGGAAACAGACTGCTGTGCTGGAAGCTCTCTGGGTGTGACACATCTGGCTATGGGAGGCAGGAAAGGGTGGAGTTTCCTGCCCTGCCATCCAGATATTTTCAGAGCAACCGGAGGCTGTGCCCCTTGGCAAATTTAGGCAGAAGTAGGACCACTGAGCCAGAAGTTCTAGCAGGAATGGTTTGCTGGTTACCAGTGGCGGGGCTGGGTAACGATGCCTGCCCTGCCTCCAAATGCTTTCTGGGACCACAGGAGGCTGCACCACTGGCTGAGTTCCCACAGAAGCAGGGCCACTGGACCAGTAGCTCTAGCAAGCATTGACCTCCTGCCTGTCAGTCAACACTAGTGTTAAAAGAAAACCCTTAAACAAATTAAATTTAACAGAGTTTAACTGAGCAAATAATGATTCACAAATTAGGGAACCCCCAGAATCTGAACAGGTTCAGAGTGACTCCAGGGCTGCCATGTGGTCAGATAACATTTATAGACATAAAAAGGAAGGTGGACCACAGAAAACAGAGTGAGGTGCAAAAGCAGCCGAATTGGTTATAGCTCAGCATTTGCTGTATTTGAACATGGTTGGAAGTGTTGGCTGCCTGTAATTGGCTGACACTCAGTGATTGGTACAAAAGCAGGTTACAGTCTGGTAAAACATCCGGTCAGGTTACTGTTCTGTATGCACGGAGACACCTTTGGGCCAAGCTTAACACTAGGCACATAGTACGTGATCAAGAAATGTTTGCTGTCAACAAACATCAGCTCAAATATGTTTCACAGCAAACGTTACTTGAGCAACTACTATGTACCTAGTGTTAAGTTTAGCCTAAAGCCGCCTCACGTAGTTTAAACACTGCAGAGAAAACATAACTGCATCACTCAAGGTTTCCCTGGGAGTGTAATACCTGAAGGATGAATTTGTGTCCAGTCTGCCCTGTAGGCAGAGGGAATGGCATGCGGAAGCGGAACAGGAGGCGGTTCTTTCTGCATGTGGCCACACCTCCAGCCTCCAGGAATGGCCACTTGATTAAGGGTGGCCAATCAGAGCACTGCAAATTCTGGACAGGCCTTTGCCTTGGGGATAGACATAATATCTAATGAGAGCCATTGAGATGTAAGCCTGAGACTTGGGCAGGAACTCTGGAGAAAGATGTGTTTTTCCTCCTTCTGTTTCTGAGAGTGATTCATGAAACCACCCTTGGAAATATAGAGGGTGTAACAGAAAATGAAAAACCTCACAGCATTCATTTTACATCCATTAACAGGCCTCAAAGCCTGATGCATGACTTAAAAATGAAAACCCACAGCTCACACAGTTGTCACTGTGCTGCTCTGAATCACAGATGTTGACAAAGAGCCACCTGGTACATGTGATGTTTTGGTGTCATTTGGAGGCTGTTGAGAAAGCAAGCCAAGGGATTCTCAAAGATGTGTCACAGCCACCTGTGCAGCCCCTGGAAAGCCTCTGAGCAGAGACGGTCTGCCTTTAAAGACCCTAGTCTTTTTATTTTTATTCGCTTTCTCTTTTTTCCTCAGCCAAAAGCCCAACAGGTTGGGTGTGGTTTTCCCCAGCTACACATCAAAATCTCCTCTCAGGAAATCCACTGGAAACTCATTCACATAGAATTGTAAATTGCATGAAGTCATGCTCTCTTCTGCCTCCCAAGGATGCTTGGTTTTTTGTTCTTTTTGTTTTGTTTTGTTTTGTTTTGTTTTTCAAGAAGACAACAGGTCCCCAATGAAAGCATGTCAGATATTTGCAGTAATATCCATTGTGATTTTTAGAGGTTGGAAATAATAGAAAATGCCACCTACATCAACAAGTTAAAAAAAAAAATTGTCACATGATTGAAAAGTCTAGATTGGGCTAGCTTAGGATTTTTTATTTAGAACTCCAAAATATATCACTGGAATATCCCCTCTCTCCCTCTCCCTCTCTCCTTCTCTCTGTCTTCGCCTACCCTCACTCTTTCTCTCTCTTTCTTCCTTATTGACACTCTTTCTTCTGTATGAGTTTCATTCTCATGGAGCTGCCCTTATGGGAACAAGATGGATGCCTCAGAACTGGTTCACATCCAATAGAAAAGAGTATTTGGCTTCTAGGACATTCCTGTATAAATCCTGAGAGATGTTCTTGTGGGACCTATTTAAGTCACCCCCTTATCCTTGAGCCTAGCACTGCAGCCCAGGGACCCTAACACACTGGTTGTCCAAACCCTAAATCATCTTGAAGTACATGAACTCAATAAGGAGTTTGGGGAGTAGGGTCCCGCAGGGCCAACCTGCGTGTTGTCAGTACAGAGAAGGACAGTGGACTCTCTGCAACAAGAGCAGCCCATGTCCTCTGCAGCCACTTAGGAGTGGGACAGTCTCAGGGTTGGGGACATTGTAAGATCCCACAGAGAAGCTGGTGGGAGAGCTGCTCCCTCCTGAAGCCAGCCACACTTCACACACTAGGAGGAAGACTGACTTGGACTCAAGTATTACTTCTGAAAAATTTGCTAGGATTTCTGTTCTTGTTCTTGCAATATACAAGCTCAAGTGTTCATTAACAGGTCCTAAATAAACCAGTATCTACCAGATAATTCAGAAATGTCCACTGATGGAAATCAAAGGGGGCCGTAGCCCTACCTGATGACAGCTGCTCTTGGTGAACCTGCTTTATTTCAGAGCGTTTCCACAGCATCAGCATCCACACTTGCTTCTCCACCAGACACACAACCATGGAAAGGAGGTGTAATCAAGCTTAACACATTCTCCTAAGATGAATCAAAGCTGAATCTTTCTTTCTGTGAGAGTAGCAAACTGCTGTGAGAAGGAGTGTGATTTCGGGGATGGGAGCACAACACTTAACAAGCTGAGCCAACAACTGGGAGGAAAGAAGAGTGGAAAAACAGAGAAGCTCTTCTGCTGTTTTCAGCATCCCTGGTGGAGGGCTTCAGGGTTAGAGCCTGAGCAGCCTGACTCCTCTTCCAGGGGCCTGTTCCTGAGGACAGGAGAGCGGTGGGGAGCCAGCACCCCACAAAGTTATCTTTCAGCAGTCCAGCTGGACAACCAACCACCTGCACAGCCCCCAAGAGGCAGCTTCCTAATTAGTCCCTACTTTTTTCTCCCCACCTGCAGATCCTGTAACTCCTGATCAGCTTTTCTGTCCCCACCCCAAGAGTTTAGCCAAATGGCTTCAAATATCCAGCTAAGGAATGGAGAGCTTACAGGGATTGCGCCTCCTCACTGATTCCTGCTGCCTCCTTTGAAGACTCTCCCTGTGTCACCTGCAGGGAAGAGTTCTCAGGAAGCAGACTGGCCACATATCAATAGCCACCCCCCACCTCCCGTGTACGAGCATGATACCTTTGATACACAAGAGATGCACTTTTCATTAGTGAAGGAATATCTCTGGGGCTCTTTTATTCAGCAGGGGTAATCGATTAGACTGACCTCCCAATAGACACTTTCTTCAATCTATCATATGGCAAAGGGTGGTCGTTTTGATAGGTCATTTTGATAGCTTCAGAGTGGGAGCGACCACCTGCAGGATACAGGGATTGGCCCTATTGGTCCCCCTCCATCCAGTGGAGATCCAAGTGGATGCATGGCAGGAAGAGTTAGGGGAAGATAAAGATGAATTGTATCACATAAACTTTGCACACTCACCTGGTATTATTGACTTTTAATCATGACATTCTATTTGGACAGCAATAGTGGGGTATCATCCCTAAAATCGTCTTCCTGAAGTTAGGATTTTTGGTATTGCTGGATTAGGAGTTGATATGGTTTGGTTTCATCCCCACCCAAATCTTATCTTGAATTGTTGCTCCCATAATCCCCATGTGTCACAGGAGGGACCCAATGGGAGATAACTGAATCATGGAGGTGGGTTTTTCCCATGCTGTTTTTGTGATAGTGAATAAATCTCATGAGATCTGATGGTTTTATAAAGAGCAGTTCCCCTGCAGAAGCCCTCTTTCCTGCCACCATGTAAGACGTGCCTTTGCTCCTCATTCACCTTCCACCATGACTGTGAGGCCTCCTCAGTCATGGCGAACTGTGAGTCCATTAAACCTCTTTTTCATTGTAAATTACCCAGTCTAAGAAATTTCTTCATAGCAGTATGAAAATGGATGAATACAGGAGTAAATGTATTAGTTTAGAGAAAACATTTCTGCTTCCCATCCAGAGGCTTATCTAGTAAGTTCTTCTTCCACCATCTGTTTCTAAAACCTAATATGTGATTTCAGAATTGTTCATGGATTATTTCACTCCTGATGCAGATTAAAAGTAGTTAGAGATCGCCATGCATGGTGGCTCACACATGTAATCCCAGCACTTGAGGAGGCTGAGGCAGAAGGATCACTTGAGCTCAGGAGTTCAAGACCAGCCTGAGCAACATGGCAAAACCCTGTTTCTACCAAAAATACACAAATTAGCTGGGTGCACACCCATAATTCTAGCTACTCACAGTGCTGAGCAGGGAGGATTACTGCAGCCTGGTAAGTTGAGGCTGCAGTGAGCCATGATGGCACCACTGTACTCCATCCTGGATGGCAGAGTGAGACCCTGTCTCACAAAGAAAGGTAAATGGAGGTGTTCTGGCAATAAGAATAGAAATAGTGATGTTTTAATACTTATAGGATGCTTACTTCATAGCAGGTAAGCATTTGCTACTTTAATCGTCACAGCAACCCCATAACATAGATATTTTTATCAGTTATAGTTTAAAACATATATTTTCTGTTTTTTTTATTTTATTGTAAATTGACAGTTTTATTTTTTATTGTAAATTGTATATATTTATGGAGGACAAAATGACGTTATGATTTATGAATAAAAGACGGAATAATTAAATCAAACTAACATCCTTCACTTCAGATACTTAATTTTTGTAGTGAGGACAGCTGAAATTTACTCTCTTGACACTTTTTGAAGTGTACAATACACTATTGTTAACTACATTCTCCACACTGTGAGATAGATTTTAAAAAAAACAACAACAACTTATTTCTCCAGGCTAACTGAGGCCTTGTACCAAAGCCCTCACCTCTGTAATGACCATTGTACCCTCTGCTTTGATGAGATCAATTGTTTTAGTTTAAATTCCATATATGAGTGAGAACATGCAGTATTTGTCTTTCTGGGCCTGGTACATTTCCCTTAGCATAATGTTCTCAAATTTCATGTATGTTGTCAAAAATGATGTAATTTTTTTATTTTTAGTGTCTGGTTACTATTCTATTTCCTATATGTAATGCATTTCCTTCACCCATCCATCCACTGATGGACATTTAGGGTGATTCCATAACTTGGCTATTGTAAGTAGTGCTGCAGTGAACACAGATGTGCAGACATCTCTTTGACATATTAATTTCATATCTTTGCTGGTAAATACCCAGCAGTGGGATTGTTAGATTATATGGTAATTCTATTTTAGGTTTTTGAGGAACCTCCATACAGTTCCCCACAATGAACGTACTAATTCACATTTCCACCAATAGTGTACAAAGATTCCCTTTTCGTTACATCCTTGCCCACACTTGCTATCTGTTTCATAATTCTTAATGATTTTTATAATTTTAACAACTCTTAATAGCCATTCTGAGGTGATATTAAAACTGAGGAATGGTTTGAGGTGTGTGGTGATATTAAAACCGAGGAATGATTTTAATCTTCATTCCCTCATGATTCATGATGTTGAGCATTTTTAAGTGTATCTGTTGACTATTTGTAGCTTTTCTTTTGTGAAATGTTTAGTCAGTTCCCTTGCCCATGTTTAATTGGATAGTTTTCTTACTATTGAGTTGTTTGAATTTCTTATGCATTTTAGATGTTAACCCTTTTTGGATGTATGGCTTGCAACTATTTTCTCCCATTCCATTGGTTCTATCTTCATACTCTCAATTGTTTCCTTTGCTGTGCAGAAACGTTTATGTTTCATTCAATTTCATTTATCTATATTGTTTTTGTTGCCTGTACTTTCAAGGTCAAGTCCAGAACATTATTGCCCAGACAGAAGTCATACAGTGTTTCCCCTGTGTTTTCTTCTGGTAGTTTTGCAGTTTCTGGTTTTGTGTTTAAGTCTTTAATCTACTTTGAGTTGATCTTTGGATATGGTGGGTGATAGGATCCAGTTTTGTTCTTCTGCATATGGATATCCAGTTTTCCTAGTGCTATTTATTAAAGAGACTGTCCTTTCCCATTGTGTATTCCCGGTACCTTTGTTGGAATTCAAGGGACTTTATACGCATGGATTCATTTCTGGCTTCTCTGTTCTGCTCCATTGAAATAGGTGTTATTTTTATCCTCGTTTGGGGGATAAGGGAATTGATGCACAGAGAATTCTGACACATCACTGGAGATCACATACGTGGTACCCATTTCCAGTCCCTTTCTATCTTTCTCTATCACTCATCTTCTAGAAGAGGGATTGGCAAACTATGCCTGCTGGGGGATGAGACTGGGCATGTTTAGCGGTTGAGTATTGTCTGTCGCTGCTTTTGTGCTACAATGACAGAGTTGACATATAAAAATTATATAAAATCCAAAGTTCAATATCCATAAAGAAAGTTTTATTGCAGCACAGCCACACCCACTCATTTACATCTTGTCAATGGCTGCTTTTGCATGACCAGGGCAGAGTTGAGCTGTTGTGAGAGAAATCATATGGCCTGCAATGCTGAAAATACTTACCATCCAGTCCTTTGTAGAGAAAGTGCCAATCCTTGCTCATGGACTCTACTGGACCTTTTCGTCATGAGTGATGACATAAATGATTACTTACTGAAACCCTACTCCCCCATGGAGTAACTCCTCCACAGATGCTTGCAGTTCTTCCAGCAAGACTTCATGCCATTGGTTTAAGCATTAATCTCTCCCTACAGTCCTTCATTAAAGTTAATACATTTCTAGATGAAGTTGTATATATCAATTCCTGAAAATTTTTGTCATAATCAATTTGTTTAGATCATTTTTCTTTTTGAAAAGCAAATCTGGACAAGCAGAGATTATGCCTCCTGGGGAAATGGGAAAACCTCAAAAAA
Organism: Cheracebus regulus; assembly: GCA_963574635.1. Classification (NCBI taxonomy): domain Eukaryota; kingdom Metazoa; phylum Chordata; class Mammalia; order Primates; family Pitheciidae; genus Cheracebus; species Cheracebus regulus. The sequence goes on from CAUYQU010054282.1 coordinate 71,426, forward strand.
ATGAGGGAAAATGGGTCAAAGATGGACCAACCGTGCCCTATATCCTAGGTTTGCCTAGAACAGCATCAGCAAATAAATCTCACACAAGATATTCCTCCCAGTACCATACCGAGAGCAGACATCACCAGTCAAATACAGCACATCATTTTACTATGCTCAGACATTGGTCCGACAATCCCCAATACTGTCAATCATGGGCATCTTAGTCCTGGAAAGAAACCGCTAGACTGCCCCATGCCACCCCACTTATATACAATTTATATAAAGGATTTTGGAGAATATTTAGATCAGGAATCACAAGCCCAGAAGAATACAAGAGCCAGGAGATAATTTAAACGAGTAAAAGCAATAGGGAATGATGAGGATTGCAGCAGACTGAGGGACACACACCCTTTCTAGAGATACAGCCACAACTAAATCCTACCTGACTGTTGTGACATAAGAAGAGTGTAACATGCTGCTTAAGCATTTGAGTTCCCAAGTCAAATTGCATGGATTTAAATCCTCGCTTTGATATTCATAAACAATGACCACCAGGGCAAGATCCATAAACTCTTTTTATTATTCTTTTTTTGAGATGGAGTCTTGCTCTGTCACCCAGGCTGGAGTGCAGTGGTGTGATCTCAGCTCCCTGCAGCCTCCACCTCTTGGGTTCAATCCATTCTCCTGCCCCAGCCTCCCAAGTAGCTGAGAAGACAGGCATGTGCCACCACACTCATCTTATTTTTGCATTTTAGTAGAGATGGGGCTCTACCTTCTTGGCCAGGCTGGTATCAAATTCCTGACCTCAAGCAATCTGCCCATCTCGGCATCCCAAAGTGCTAGGATTACAGGTATGAGTCACCACACCTAACCCCCATAAACTATTTATTCTTCAGTTTTTTATATTGTTAAATGGACATGATCCTTATGATAAATGTTGATTCTAACAGACTTTTAGTTCTGTGACCACAAAGAAACACATATGGTTACATTGGAAAATTAATCAATTAGATTCACTTCAATTATGTATAAATTCCCTTATAAGTAGGAATATGCCTTCAGCTATGTTCTTAATTTCAGGAATGTCTGCACAAATCTTTCCCTGGTTTAATTATTTTGCACCAGATAAGTGGGTCAGGGTCACAAGGTAATATGATTTTCCTACGAGCTTCCCCTCGTTGCCTTTGATCTTGCCCCCACCCCAAAATCTACTCTCCACCCCACAGTCAAAGTGATCCTTTTAAAATATGGGTCACATCACATTATTTCTCCACTCAAAACCCTCCCATGGTTCCCTTCACCCGCCAAGTGAAAGCTACATCCCTTACAGTTGCCCCTAAGGCCTATTCCATCTTCCCGCCCTCCCTCTTAGCCCTGCCATCCCGACCTCATTTCCTGCAAGTCTCCTTCCAGCCACACTGAGTTTCTAGATGGCTCTTGGAACCTCCCAGGCCTGCGCCTGCCTGGAGACCTCACCCTGCCATTCTCCCTCCTAGTGGGTGCATACAGCTACCCCTCACTGTCTTCAGGTCTCAGCTCAAATCTCCCCAGTTTCAATAGCAATGCTCCACCTCTGACATTCCCCATCCTTCTTCTCTGCTCTGTGTTTCTTCATAGAGCTTATCACCAAAGCCTTCCTATGTTTTTGCTTCTTTATCTGTTCATTGTCTGCCTGTGCAAGGGTGAGGACTAGTTGGTTTTGATCATTACCGATTCCCCAGTGCCCGGAACAATGCCTGCTGCCCACTGGGCTATCAATTTTTGTTGAAAGGAAGATCTTATCTAAGAAGTCACAGTGGATGAGGACGAAGAGGACCATCTCTCTTGGTTGTCACATAGAGGATTCTGATTATCACAGGGAGGAGGAAGACTCCTCTTTTCACTAGGAGAAACACAGAAACAACTCCAAACAACATTCTCTTCATTTGGATGAGGAGACATCTATATATTCACTGTACTGTGGATTTTTCCTGAATGTTCACATAAAAAAGTAAAAGTATACCCTGGAAGGTGGATGAGACTCCCTCCAGGCCCCCCTAAAAATAAGCAGGAGTTTCAAGAGCTGAACTGATGGCTAATATTTATGTTTATGTTTATTTTTAATGAAATTTTATTTTAGATTTGGGAATACATGTGGAGGTTTGTTACATAGCTAAACTCGTGTCATGAAGATTTGTTTTACAGATTATTTCATCAGCCAGGAATTAAGCTGAGGGCTCAATAGTGACCTTTTCTGCTCCTCTTTCTGCTCCCACCTTCCACTCTCAGGTAGATGCCCGTGTCTGTTAATTCCTTCTTTGTGTTCGTATGTTCTTATCATTTCCCTCCCACTTGTTTTTTTAAATTATACTTGTAAGTTCTGGGGTACATGTGCAGAACGTGCAGGTTTGCTACATAGATATACATGTGCCATGGTGATTTGCTGCATCCATCACCCCGTCATCTACATCAGGTATTTCTCCTAATGCTGTCCCTCCCCTAACAGCCCACCCCCTGACAGGCCCCAGTGTGTGATGTTCCCCTCCCTGTGTCCATGTGTTCTCATTGTTCAACGCCTACTTATGAGTGAGAACATGCAGTGTTTGTTTTTCTGTTCTTGTGTCAGTTTGCTGAGAATGATGGTTTCCAGATTCATCCATGGCCCTGCAAAGGACATGAACTCATCCTTTTTATGGCTGCATAGTATTCCATGGTGTATATGTGCCACGTTTTCTTTATCCAGTTATAATTGATGGGCATTTGGGTTGGTTCCAAGTCTTCACTATTGTCAACAGTGCCGCAATGAACATACATGTGCATGTGTCTTTATAATAGAATGATTTATAATCCTTTGGATATATACGCAGTAATGGGATCGCTGGATCAAATGATATTTCTATTTCTAGATCCTTCAGGAATCGCCACACTGTCTTCCACAATGGTTGAACTAATTTACACTCCCATCAACGGTGTAAAAGTGTTCCTATTTCTCCACATCCTCTCCAGCATCTGTTGTCTCCAGATTTGTTAATGATTGCCATTTTAACTGGCATGAGATGGTATCTCAATGTGGTTTTGATTTGCATTTCTCTAATGACCAGTGATGATGAGCTATTTTTAAATGTTTGTTGCATTATTTGGCTTTCAGCTGATGAGTAATGTTTAAGATTGTATTCAGGTGGCTCTGTCAGTTCAGTTCAGAAAAGAGTAAAGCTATGGTGAGAATGGTCGCAGAGTTAATGTTCTGGATGTAAAGGTAAGAAAGCAGGGGTGAGGTTAGGAAGACAGGGCCCAGCCCTAATTGCTTCTTCGTATTTTCTGTTTTCTATGTGGAGAGGAATAAATGGGACAGCAAATTAAAATTATTCAGCAGCTTAAATGAAAGCAAGGAGACGTGGACCAAGGGTTCCTTTAATAGATACTGGGCAGGTAATGAAAGTAAACCATGAGGATTGCAAATGATTGCTTCCCAACCCTTGAAGATCAAAATGACAAAAGTCAGGCTTTAAAGGCCAAACAAGAGGCATGGTCAGGAGAGCTTCAGTTTAAGAGATTTTCAAGAAAAATCTTCAGTGTAGGCAAATTTTGCCTTTCTTTAGACTTTAACTCTCAGGTAAGATGTGACTTCATCGCACTTAGCACATTGTAGCCCTCAGTTATTATGGGTGGACACAACTGATACAGTTGGAGGAATTCAAGACTGGGGACATATATTACTGGTTTCTATATTCCTGGACTTAACAGAAGGCCTGGTATGTAGCAGTTGCTTAATAAATAATGATTTGTTGAATGAATGAACAACAAACCCATCTTTGTATTAAAAATGGATAAACATCCAATGAGATATAAAGTCTTAGATCTTTCATTTCCTTTTGATGGTATTTCCAGTTAAACTGACTTTTTAACACGCATACTTTGTGTTTAATAGGTTATTTTAGTAAAATTCCATTTTGGATTGTTATTTGCTAAATGCTCTAGACATGGTAGGCAAGATATTATGGGCCAAGGGATTTGTAATGGGTGCCACCTGGTGACAGCAGCCCAAATTGCAGGCATAACACCTTCGGGGTTTCTAACATGCCTATAAGGGAGCCTTGCTGATTCTCCTCTGTGATGGAAAATTATTTACTTGACCTTTGGTTCTGTGACCACAAAAAAACTGCTATATGAAGAAGAAAAAAATGTTGGTAACAGGTACATTAAAGCATGAGTTATATTCCATATGTCACCTTAAACCCTCTAAACATGCAGGCAATTAAGCACTGCAAATCATGTACAGAGTGCATGTAATTGGCATAAAGCTGTTGTGTCATTTTTGAAGCCCTACATTAGAATGGTAATGTTGTATATAGTGATCTAGGATTTGAACCTCCTTTGGTGCTAAAATGAGGCATGCAGCGAACATCACAGGTAAAATGTATCTGAGTGTGTAACATACCTGCTGTAATTCAAACCCCCCATTTGTACCACAGAGTCTCACTAATGGAGGCAGTGGTAGATAATCAGAAGTCAGCCGGCCCTGTGCTCTGACACAAGTGGATAGAGATTAATGAGAGGAGAGAACAATGGCAACAATATGTGCATAAACCTAAATTTGAGATTAGAATTATACAAACCGGGTATTTTTCATGATTGGTCTTTCAGAGCCTTAAAGCTTCAGTCTTATAAGAACTTGCTGCAGAGTCTTGATTTCAATTTTAGAGTCAATTACAAGGCTTCTGCTGTCTTTCCCCTCATGAGAAGGTCTTTGATCTAAGAAGAGAGGAAAAACAAGTACCATATAATGAGTGTGTGTGACCAAGAGGAAAACCAAGGTCAGTGTTCTTCCAAGTAAAACTAGTGCTGATGCATTTCTTACTGTGGAGGTCATGGCTATAGTCAAGGAAGAGAATCAGTGGATTCCAAATTCCAAAGAAGAACACCTATTTGGATTCTGATGTTCCTGAGCAACATGTCTTATGGGAAATCACTCGGGTTGGAGGGCCCAGGGGTCTCTTCCAGACCTCTCCAGCAAGCACAGATGCAGGTCGGGGCAGTAGGAATCATTCGAGGTCCAGCCAGGAGTAAGATTCAGGCCCTGGTGCAGGTCAGAAATGAGCACTGTGCCTCTGCTAGATGAGAATTTTTCTTCTACGGAGCCAGGTTAAGACTTGAAAGACCTGAGGTTCAGAAGATGCTATGGAGACTCTCATACAGAATTCAAAATCCAAATGTTTCTAAGAGTCTTCAGCATAAACATAAATAATTTAACAAGTGTTTATTGAGTTTCTGATACATGCAAGGCACTGTTCAGAGTGCTGGGGATTGAGCAGTAGCAAAAAAGGCCCTGCCCTCATGAGTTTCCAACTGGAGGACAAAAACAGGAGATAATTTATGTGTTTATGCATGTATGTGTGTGTGTATGTGTGTATGTGCATGTGTGTCTGTGTATGTGTGTGTTTGTGTGTGTCTGTGTATGTGCATGTGTCTGTGTATGTGCGTGTGTGTATGTGTGTGTGTCTGTATGTACGTGTGTGCCTGTGTATGTGTTTGTGTGTGTCTTTGCATGTGTGTGTCTGTGTGTTTATGTGTCTGAGTGTGTGCGTGTCTGTGTATGTGTTTGTGTGTGTGTATGTGCGTGTGTGTGTATGTGTGTATGGTTCATTATATCCTATGATACAGTTTCATACATATAGTTTCCTCCTTAAAGGAGAAAGATAGGATATATATATATATATATATATATATACACACATACACATATATAATCTCCTATTTAGATATATAAATATATATATCTCCTATATCTTATATAATTAGTAACATATATGTAGTTTCTGTTATAGAAAACTAGGATACACACATTCATCCACATATGTCTCATCTCCTATATAATCTATATATAGCTATATTTATATATACTCTATTTTCATATATATATCCTTTATAATAGTTTCATATATAATTTCTTCCATAGAAAGGAAAATGGGACATATTTTTCTGTAGGTCTCCCTATTCTCTATTCTATATGTGTAATTTCATATACATATCCTATCTTACATCTATGTGTATATATCCCGTATGCTATGTACCAGTGTCTGTGTGTGTGTGTATGCTATGTACCAGTGTCTGTATATGTATATGTTGTGTGTCTTATTTCCCCCCATGTCTTTTCGGCAAGGTATGTGTATGAGTGTGCACATATATGTATAACATGTGTTATAATTATAAACTTATATGCCTCACTGGAAAGGTGGCTTTGAGTAGATTCTACACAGGCTACGTGAGCAGGTCATGTGAAGGTCAGAGGGAAGAACAGTTCGGGCACCGTGGCAGGAAGCAAGGTCCACATCCCTGGGGGGAGATAGCTGGGTCTGGGGAGACAGACCAGCATCACTGGCAGTGACCCAGAGGGGGCATCTGGAGCCGGGTCTGGAAGGAGGGAAGCCGTGTCCTGGAGACTGCAGGCCACACTGGGTCTGCACCTTCTGTGCTGAGGCAGCACCCAGAGCCTGTCCTGAGGTCTGAGGGGTTCTCTCCAGCAGGACAGCTTGGGCGGCTCCATTGGAAACAGAGCTAGGACCTGGGCTGGGAATCTGTATTAGTTTCCCACCACTGCTGTAAAGAAGGACCACACATTTAGTGGCTGAAAACAACATAAATGTATTATCTTACAGTTCTGTAGGTTAGAAACCAACCTGAGTCATTCTGGGTTAAAATCAAGGTCTCAGCAGGGCTGCGTTCTTTCCTGGATGTTCTAGGGGAATAGCTCTCCTTGACTTTCCAGCTGCCAGAGGCCCCCACATCTGCAGGTCCAAGACACCCTCCCTTCATCTGCAGGCCTGAGACCCCTCCCTCCATCTGCAAACCTGAGACCCCTCCCTCCCTCTGCAAACCCCAGACCCTTCTCTCCATCTGGAAACCCAAGACCACTCCCTCCATCTTCAAACCCAAAACCACTCCCTCCCTCTGAAAACCCCAGACTCCCCTCCATCTGCAAACCCAAGACCCCTCCCTTCATCTGCAAACCCCAGACCCCTCCCTCCATCTGCAAACCCCAGACCCCTCCCTCCATCTGCAGACCCCAGACCCCTCCCTCCATCTGCAGACCCCAGACCCCTCCCTCCATCTGTAGACCCCAGAACCCTCCCTCCATCTGCAGACCCCAGAACCTTCCCTCCATCTGCAGACCTGAGACCACTCCCTCCATCTGCAGACCCGAGACCCCTCCCTCCATCTGCAGACCCGAGACCACTCCCTCCATCTGCAAACCCCAGACCACTCCCTCCATCTGCAAACCCCAGACCTCTCCCTCCATCTGCAAACCCCAGACCCCTCCCTCCATCTGCAAACCCCAGACCCCTCCCTCCATCTGCAGGCCGGAGCCCCCTCCCTGCATCTTCAGAGCCAGGCTTGTTGCATCCGACTTTTTTCCTCCATCTCATCTCCCTCTGATTCTCATTTTCTGCCTCTCTCTTCCACTTTTAAGGGCTCTTTGATGACATTGCCCCACCTGAATAATTAGGATAACTTCCCCTCTCAACATCAGCTGTTAGTGACCCCAAGTTCATCAGCAACCTCACTTTCCCCTGTCAGGTAACCTCATGCATCCACAGTCTGCAGGGATTAGGACGCTGACCTCTTTGCTGAGCTGGACTCTGCCTGCCACGGCTCCCTGAGCAACATCCCAGCAAACCAGACTTGCTTCTCTTGAAATTTAAATGGCATTGTGTCATCTGAACTCTTCCTCCTGGACTAACTTCTTCAGTTTTCAGGTGACGAAATGGGAGAGGTAAATGTTAAGTGCATTCTCCTTCTGTGACTTCCCGTGAGGATACCCGGCCTTCCTCCAAATAAACCTCACACACCCTGGGTCAGATACATGGTGGGCCTTGGGCCAGCTCTCCAGGCCACAGCAGCCCTCACATCCGGCCACACTGGCAATGACCCTGGAGGGTGGCCCTCTTCCCTCACCACGGGATGGTCTCTAGCAAGCACGTAGCCCCCAGAAAAATCTAATCTCCTGTCCATGATTCTGAGGCCTGAGCAGGGGCCATCTTCCTTACTTCTCAGGGGTGGGAAACTGGAAAGAGAGCGTTCCCATCAGCCTGTCATTCTGCTCTCTCTTCCACTATCTCCAGGCACGTCTGGTACAGTAACAGTCTGGGCTCCCAATCTTTCAGATTGGAATTGGCCCCTGTCCCCAAGGCTGAAGGGTGGTGGTTTAGACACCTCCAAAGGCTCTGAGTGAATCCTTAGGACTTCCCTCCAATGGCTTAATGGAAAATCACCTCTCAGGGACTTCCTCCTCTCTCACGGGGACCTGAAGGTCAGAGGCACTTCCCCTTCTGGATTCCTCCCTTCCCCTGTAAAATAGCCTCTTTTGTCCTGCAATCCCTACTTTTTTGTTGACTCTGTTGACCAGTAACGGGTGGGTAGCATCAATTCTGTTATAACCAAATGGCACTGTGGGTCCTCCAGGAAAGTAAGTGGTACTAGCCACTCAAGCTCTCAGAAGTCAGAGCGGTGCACACCAGGAACCTTCCACTCTCAGCTACAGCCTTAATCAATTCAAGGGACACAGGAACCCACTTAGTACCTAACAACACTGTTTCCTTTCTCATCAAGCTCACAGAGGCTGAGACCTCTCTCTACCCGCCCCCACTTCCTCCTTCCCTTCCCCTCTCTCTCTCACTTATCTCTATTAGCTGTCTATCTATATATGTATCTATCTATCTATCATCTAGTTTCATCTTTTGCCCTTCAAATATCCATGCTGTGCTTCAGACACACCTGTGTCTGACAACTAGTATGTGTCTCCAGAAGCCCACTAGTTGGAAACCACAGGGCTAGCACAATAGGCATGGGTGGGAGCACATGAAGCCAGCAAGCCATGTGGCCCTTGTGTATCTGGTATCTCTTCTCACAATAGTGCTGCATAACAAAAGTCACAAACTCTAATGGCTTCAAACAGTGAGCATTTATTTCACCCAGAAGTCTGTGGGTCAGCTGGGCTGTGCTTGAATCTGCAGTCAGCTGGAGTATTGGCCAATCCAGGAAGGCCTCGTGTGTACATTGGTGGCTTTGGCAGGAGAGGTGTCAAGAGATGACTGGGCCCCCTCAGCTGCACCCTCCAGCAGACCAGCTGGGGCCTACTCACAAGGCAACAGGAGTCCTGGAGAAAGAGAACAGCTTCCAGAGGCTTGTAGGGCCTTGTCTCAGGGCTGACACAAGTCTGTCAGCCAAAGTTTGCCTCCATGCCCACATTCAAAGGGTAGAAAACAGATTTCAACTCTTGTTGGAAGAAGCTGAAAAGTCCTGTTGCAAAGAGGATGGGTGGGTTGTTGGAGGGAGATTAAAATTGCAGCCATTATTGCTGTCGGTCTACTGTGTCATGTTAAGATAACGTGTATTCGGCACATCCAACTATGATTTCGTGAATATTCTTCTTCCAGACCAAACTAAATTGTAAAAGTAGTTGGTGTAAAGAAACATATTAGTAAGTAATAATACAGGATAGGGTGACAGTGAGGGTCACACACAAGTGGCCAGAAAAGACGGCTTTTCTATACGACGTCATAAGAGTGGAGAAAGTTTCTGTCAGCAGTAAGCACCAGTAAATTTCTTCACGGAAGTGTGTGATTGCTTCATTTTGTCCTAGTTGGAAGTGTGACTCCACAGGAAAGGAATAAGGGAAGTTCCAGTGCCACAGGATGACTCACCAAGGAGGTGAGAAATAGGACGTCCCAGTGACTGTTTCTATGCAACAGTACAAAGAAGACACATTCCTGTTGCACAGCTGGGTCCGTTACGATTTGAAAACGTTAAATGACTCTGGCTTAGTAATTGTGATACAGGATGATAACCTGTGGTCATTTTTAAGTAACTCTTAAGTAATAATATTTCAGATTTTCATTCTGGTTCTTTCCTGCTCTTCCACCACCACGTTCCTGACACCCTCAGCCAAGTCCTCTCAGACTCACCTTTCCTCCAAGTTTTTGGTTGGTATCCTGAGTTAATATTCTCCCATCCCTCTTCCTCCCATTGTATTTGTTAGGGAGAGGCTTGCTTCTATAACGAATAAATCCCCCCAACTTTTTGTTCTGCCTAACACGATTGGAGTTGATTTATCTCTTGTATAACAAGCCAATATCAGTATTTTTTGTCTTCTTCCACTCAGTGACTCAGGGATCCAAGCTCTTTCCATCTTGTGGCACCTGGATCCCCTTAGGACTCCTCTATCGCCTTCTAGTGGAAAATCACACACAGTGTTTCATGGTCAAGCCTGAAGGTGATTCACTTCTGCCGACATCCCGTCGGCTAGAACATAGTCACATGGTCTTACTTAAGTGCAAGGGAGGCTGAGAAACCCAGGCTAACATGTGCCTGGAACGACGCAGAACAGAGACACTCTTGGGTGGAGGGGATTGAGATCAAGTAAGTAGAAGAGCCCAGACCACCTTCTTCTTCTTCTTATTATTATTATTATAATTATTTGAGATGGAGTCTCGCTCTGTCACCCAGGCTTGGGTGCAGTGGTGCAATCTCGGCTCACTGCAACCTCTGCCTCCTGAGTTCAGTGATTCTCCTGCCTCAGCCTCCCAAGTAAGTGAGATTACAGGCACACGCCACCACACCCAGCTAATTTTTGTATTTTTAGTAGAGACAGGGTTTCACCATGTTAATTAGGCTGATCTTGAACTCCCGACCTCTTTATCCACCTGCCTTGGCCTCCCAGAAATGACAATAGTTGTTCAATATGCATTATGTTAGAAATTTATGTTTCATCTCATGTTTTTATAGTATGCAAAAATAGTGTGTCTAAAATGTATTACTTAGATTTTTTAAATTTTATAATTGAAATGTTAGCATTAGACAAAATCAACTCTGAAAAAATGGAATCGTCACTTTCACAATGAAGCTGTAGTTGCTATTATGGTTTAGCAAAGAATGATTAAAATGCTAAACCTCCTGCAGAGTGATTGTTCTGATCCTGGCACTGTTTGAAACACTTACATGTGTTAGCTCATTTTATCTTCATAACATCCCTATGGGGTAGGTTATGTGTTACAGAGGAGGAAACTGAGGCACAAAGACGTGAAGTTGCATGCCCAAGCTTGAACCCAGGCAGTCTGGCTCCAGAGTTCACAGGGTTTGATGACCCAGGAGGCAAAGGAAGGCAAAGCCAGGAAAGGGGCACACTGAGAACTAGAGAATGGCATAGAGGGTCCAGTGGGGAGGTGCAAGAAAGTGAAGCCTGGCCCCTCTGCTACATAGAGGGCGTCTGGACCCCTCTCAGTGGAACTTAAGAAAACCAGGGGCCTGGGAGGTATGACACTCAGAGTCCTTACGTCAGCAGAGGCGTAGAAGGAAGGGTCTCCACAGGGGCTGCCAGGGGAGCTGCCAACCTGGATAAGTTACACAGGACCCCAGAGGAGCAAGACATGTGATGGAGATATGCCAAGGTGACCTTTTGCCCACCTGAGTTTGAAACACGCAGAGGCTTCTGCACTCTCAGTAGATGAGCAGATAACATCCCCATGGGGGCCTTGGGTGGACTCCCCCAGCAGAACGGCCAGAGGCTCCTGATGGAAGGGTCTGGCAGAACCAAACCTCTTTGTGGTCTGTGGTCAGCAGGGGCCAAGGAGCTCAGAGCCACATTCTGATTCTCTGGTGTAACCCTCCAGTAGGTCTGAGGAAGTGTGGTTCTGGCAACTCAAACTAGAGGTTTTCCAGGGTGTTGTCAGAACAAAATAACTTTGTTAAAACAGGAACATTTCCAGGGCTCTGGATTGTATCAGAAGTTCTATATGCACTCAATTTCAGAGCAAAGTGACTTAACCTCACTAGTAAGGAGAAAGACATGATAGATATGTAGGTAGATAGGTATAGGTAAGTCGGTCAGTAGGTAGGTAGGGAAGGGGATAGAGAGAGAGAGAGACAGACAGACAGACAGACAGAGGCAGGCAGGCAGGCAGATAGATAGAGAGATAATAGATAGGCAGACAGATAAAGATAGACAGACAGATATAGAGAGACAGGCAGATAGAAACATATTAGATAGATAGCTAGATAGATAGGTAATAGATATATAGATGATAGACAGATATAGAGAGAAAGAAAGAAAGATAGGCAGGCAGACAGAGAAAGATAGATGATAGTATAGAGAGAAAGACAGGCAGATAGACAGACAGAAAGATAGAGACAGGTAGACAGACAGATAAGATATAGATATCAACTATTAACATTTCCTAAAGAAAAACAACCAACTTTAAGCAGCAGATTTAGAATACTGCTCATACTAAGTATTCTATCTATCTCTGTCTGTCTATCAATAGATAGATAGATAGATAGGTAGATAGATAGATAGATAGATAGATAGATAGATAGATACTGGTCATACTAAGTATTCTTACTTATTGCTCTGTAGGCCAGGGTTGATGAAAAATAAAATAAAATAATAAATCATCTTCTGTTGATGGCTTTCTAAACAACTGGGGAAAATAGTCAGTTTCTGGGTGCACAAATTAGTTGGAATTTAACATGCATTGACTTGTTTTCACCCATTTTTATTTGTTTTATTTATTTTTTTTCCCAAAAATTCTTTTGAATTGAAAATAGGATTCTTTTTTCTGTAACTGCTACACTTTTATTCTTGGTGATGGAGGATAACAGAAATCCCATTTCTTTGAAAGCTTAGAGCTTTATTTTGGAATGCCAGGGTCCTCATGCCCTAGGATGGCCTGCTTATCTCTGCTGTAGTTCTGTGAGGTCATGCAGATGGTCTCCAGGATCTTCTCTCCTGGAGGCAGAACTGGGAATTCTAACCTTTCCATTCAGTGGCAAGTTTAATTCAGAGAATATTCTGTCATTTTAGAAAATAAATAGGTTCAGCCCAGGTTCAACTCAGCTCATGATAATTGGTTTTAGACTTGAGATTCAGGGAAATTATTTCCACCTAGTTCCAGTTGGGTTTGTTTATCAAATTAGTTCCCTCTCTTCTCATGTGAGACTCAGCTCTGGGGCAGCTCAGGTCATGATTCTTGAGCCCAGAGCCTGAAGCAGAAACACACACTCCCACCCCCACCCTCACCCCAAACACCCGTCCTTTCTTCCCCCTGGAACGTAGAGCATCACATGTCTGATGAAACAGGCAAAGGTGATTGTCTAAAGAAAGAGAAAGTGTGCCCCGTCTCACAGAGCTCAGCACCTCAACTAGACTCACCGCCTCAGTGCAGCCGGAGCCAGAGAGACACGAACACTGAACATAGAAAACAGCTGCCAGTGCTGGATTGCAAGTTGTATCTTCTTAGAGTGGACTGTGCCTGAGGCAGAGTGAACTTCGTGTTGTATAACCGCGGAGAGACTAAATCCAGCGCAGGCCAAAATGCACAAGCCTGGCTCTTCTGGGCTGGTTCCATAGGTTACAGGAATCCCAAGAAATGTGCCCTGGAGAGGCAGGGTGCTGAGATCAGCTAGATGGCCCAGAAATCAACACCATCCCATAGGGAGATGCTTTCCTTTTTTGTTTGTAAACAAGCAGCCTCACAAAGGACAGCCCATGGATGAGACATTCCATCCTCTGTTTACATGCACACACAGGCGGGCCCTCTTGAAAGGCCACCGATTTCTGGGTTGGTGTCGGTAATTTATCAGAGGTAAAGAATTCTGACAGTGGGAGTCTGAAACGAGGAGAGACTCCCCACGCCCTTCCTCCTGCACCGCTGCTGCTGGTGGCCTGCGGAGGCCTGGCCTAGATCAGATGTTGTCTTACGGGAACTGCAGGCTCAGTGGTGACAGCTGCGTGCCAGTGACATGAGTGGGTGACATAAGTGGGTCTTCAGAAGGTGTGCATAGGGAACACACTGTCCTCCCAGCCAAGCTTTTGTTTCCTCTTTGTGATAAAAACATGGCCACAGAAGGATCTGCCCCTCCTAAAAGGAAGCTGCAGCATTTGTTCAATGACGAAAAAACAATGGACAGGCACCTTAGTTTCAGACAACCGAGAGTGGTTGGGTATCGTTTAAACTGAGAGCACACCCCTCCCCAAGGAGGGAGCCACCACCCAGCTCCGAAGAATTGTCCCTTGGGCAAGACACTGGCCCAGCACTACTAGAGCTAGGGACTCTTCAAGAGAAACCAGAAGCCCAGAATTTTAGGCAAAATCTCTCATCTTTTAAAAAGCTGCAACAAATGCATGTGAAGGAAGGAAACAAGTCCCATGTGGCTAAAAGACCCTTGGCATCAACCTCAGACCCAAATGCTAGCAAGGCCCTGTCGAGAAATCCCGTTATCTAGGTGCTCTGGTGGCGTGAAGATGGACATGTGCCTGGGGAGCAGTATGAAAACCACGGCTAGAAATGACTTCTGGCCACAGAGGGCTCTGACCATAGGCAGGAGGAATGACAGATGGGCAGACTCGCTTTCTAGGAGCAACCCGTGACAGCAGCCACGCTCACCTTTCACAGGCCCCTGTAACATGAAGGACTCTGACTCGGCGTGTATTGATGGGTACGGTTACTTCGGCTGTTCGAGACTCACCAGGCCTGCTGGTGTTTGTGCCATTCCAGAGTCTCTTCCATATTGACCATGGCCTGGACCCTACGGCCAGCGTTGGCCAGCGCGGTATGAACACGAGTGATGCAGCCAGAGGTTTGGCAAATGCTGGTACATCAGGGCTTGCTCTTGGAGCACTCATTCTTGGAAGCCAGCAGCCACATGAAGAAGCCTCATTCAGCCCCGAAGAGAGAGAGAGAGAAGCCTCAGCCCTCAGCCATCCCTGTCACACCTGCTGCAATCTCACCTCCACCCGTGAGCAGGTCCAGCGAAGGCCAGCAAGAGAACCTCCCAGAGGAGCCCCCGCCAACCCACCTGATTCTGAGAATCGTACAGTGGTGGTTGTTTTAGCTGCTAAGCCTTAGGGCAACTTGTTTCTCCACAGCAGATAAGCAACGGGAAGATCCAGTTTCCTTCTGTGTTGGTTAATTTGATGTGTCAACTCGGCTGGGCCACGGCACCCGGACATTTGGTCAGTCCTTATCCTAAGTATTTCTGGGAAGGTGTGTACTTAGATGAGATTAACATTTAAATCCATAGACTCAGAAAAGCCGATTAGCCTCCATCGGGTGGGTGGGACTTGTCCAATTAGCCCAAGGCCTTCACAGAAAACACAACTGACTTTTCTCCAGGAAGAGGTGACTTTGCCAGCACACTCTGTTCCGCATGGCGCTGCCGCGTCCACTCTTCCTGGGTCTCCCTCGTGCCAGCCTGCCCTGCAGAGGGTGGACCTGCACAGGTGGGAATGGTTTGGGGCGTGCCTCTGTTCTGGTCGCAGGATGAAGCAGTCAGAGGGACGGCTAATTGTCCGTGGCTCCACTTATTTATTTATTTATCTGGAGATGAAGTCTCGCTCTGTTGCCCAGGCTGGAGTGCAGTGGCATGATCTAGACTCACTGCAACCTCTGACTCCCAATTCTCCTGCCTCAGTCTCCCAAGTAGCTGGGGTTACAGGTGTGCACTACCACACCCAGCTAATTTTTCTTATTTTTGGTAGAGATGGGGTTTCACCTGGTTGATCAGGCTGGTTTCGAACTGCTCACCTCAGGTTATCCACCCGCCTCAGCCTCCCAAAGTTCTGGGATTACAGGCATGAGCCACCGTGCCCGGCCAGCTCGTGCCTGGCCAGCTCCTCTTTCTATCCGTAATGTTTGCAGATGGACCCTTCATCCCTTCACTGTTGCCTGTAGCCACCTTGATTCTGTGTTTGATACTGTCAGACACGTTGCTAGGTGCTAGAGACACTGAGATGAATTAGACACACCGGTGGTGAGAAAACAGAGAAGTTTGTCTCTACTGAAAGAAAAGCAGTTTTTCAAATCAGGGCAATAAAGTTTTACCAGGAGATGATAGAAAATGGACAAACACAGGACGGAATTGTCACTTCTACATAGGAGGAGAGGATGATCAAGAAAAATATCTCAGATGATGACTTGGAAACGGAATCTTCTAAAAATAAATAGAGTCTCTTCCAACAAAGGCATCCTAAGCAGAGGAAACAGCTTTCATGAAGGCAGATGGGGAAAAAGGCCTGGACTCTGTGCCTGGCAGGTTTGCCTCGACTTAGGGTGGGGCCTCGACGGGAGATGAGATGGGAGATTGGGGAGGGTCGGTGCAGGAGAACTGCGTCCATCAAGCCAAGCTTGGGACTTTGTCCTAGGAGGCCTGGGGAGCCACAAATGGCCTTAAGCAGTGGAATGACATGTTCAGATTTTCATTTCAGGAAAGTCTCTCTGCTGTTGGAGGATGAATCTCAGCAGGGTGAAACCAGAAGCCAGGACATCAATTCGGATGTGATTGTAATCATCTAGGCAAGAGTTGATAGAACAGGGACAGAGAAGGGGGTGTGTTTTAGAGGCTTGGGGAAAATAGAATCTATCTTTGATGACTGATTGGATGTTGGAAGAGATGGAGGAGGAGGAATTTCAGATGGCTTCCAGAAGGCTCTCTCGGGAGGCAGGACGGAGAACAGTAGCTGCCATTTAGCCAAAGAAGGAGCAAATCTGGAGAGAAAAACTGTAACTTAGTTGGGCTTGAATGGAGTCTGAGGTGCCGGCCGCATTTCCTGGATCTGTCCACATCCCCATCTCCACGACGACTCCTGAGTCTAGCCACTGCCTTCCTGTCCTAATAACAGAAGCATTCTCCCAACTGGTTTCTGTATCTCTTCTCCTGGCTGCAGATCCGCCATGGAATCATGCTCTATCCCGGTTGAAACTCTCTAAGTCTTCTCATCCCACCAAGAAAACATTCTAGACTCCTGTCTGTAGCCCAAAGATCCAGCATCCTCTGGCCCCTACGGCGGTCCCCAGCCCTGATGCATAGCACGTTCCCCTTGCTCGGCATGCTGCAGCCACACTGGCCATCAGAGGCCAACTCCCGGTGAAACGGGAGACAAGGGAAGTGAGGTGGGGACCTAGTCCTTTCTTTTCCCTGTCTGGAAGGTTCTTCCTGCAGATCTAGAAATGGCCTCCTCCGCGTCATTTGGGTCTAAAGGTCACCTTCTCAAAAAGGCCTTTTCTGACTGGCCCCTTCTTTAACCCCCTCCTTACTCACCCCCGTAATCTCCTTCGCACTGTCTGAAATGTTTCCCATAAGGTCTGTGAAAGCAAGGACTATGTCTGTCTCGTATTCATCATATTCGTGATGGCTAGAACCATGGAGGGTATGCAGTGGGGGCTCAGTGGATAAACACTGAACAAAACACACATGAGTGGATGACTGAGCATGTGTGCACAGGAATAAATGCACACACAGCAACCTGTGTATGTGAGTGAGGCAGGGTGTCATCACAGAACCATGGGCTGGATGTGGAAAGCCGGGTGTTGCCGTCCTGCAGGTCGGCTGTGGACGCCATGTGAATGGATTGATTGCCCAGGAGAAAGCACGCAGAGTGAGTAGAAATAGGACGTGCACACTGCCATCTCCTCTCCCTTCCTATCTGTGCCTCTTCCACTGGACACCTGTTGAATTGTGCTCGCTGGGTTAATGGTCCAGAGACAGTGCTCAAAGTCCCAAACAGTGGCAGGTGTCCAGCAGGCCAGATTCTGCCATTTATGACAGCCTCTGACCTCCGTGGTGACTCTTTTGTTTTTTTCCTTTGAGATGGAGTCTTGCTCTGTCGCCCAGGCTGGAGTGCGGTGGTGCAATCTCAGCTCACTGCAGCCTCCACCTCCTGGGTTCAAGTGATTCTCCTACCTCAGCCTCCTGAGTAGCTGGGATTACAGGCACCCACCACCACACCTGGCTAATTTTTGTATTTTTAGTAGAGACAGGGTTTCGCCATGTTGGCCAGGCTGGTCTCAAACTCCTGACCTCAGGTGATCTACAAGCCTCAGCCTCCCAAAGTGCTGAGATTACAGGCGTGAGGCACCACGCCCAGCTGGTGTCACTTTTTTGAAGCTGGTGACAACGTAAAAGCTGTCAGGTCATCATCCAACCCAAGTTCACATTTCATTTAAATAAATAAATAACAGGGTTCTCTGTGACCACTGTAAAGTAGGAAAGTCCACAGAATTTTGTGGTTCATCGTGAGTTTATTTTCCATAGGGAAGCAGTTTTACTGCCTTGAACTGCCTACCTGCCTTACTGGAATAGAAGTTGAAGGAGCGGCAGCAATGTCACCCTGCAGCTCTGGATGTGAAAAAACTGAAAATCACTCCATCTCTCCCTTGTCTCCCACAGGAGAGACACCAAGGATCCCCTGACTCTTGGCTCCCAAACTGGGGAGGCTCTGGAATCTCCTTACAGCTGTCCCTTTGTACCTTAACCTTAAAAAATAAAAATAAAAATAAAAAGTGGCTTCTGGAGGACCCACCCTTCCCTTCATCTGGAAGGTAGTGTCTTAAGCTTAGCACTTTTCAAAGCTTTCATTGCTCATTGTTGGAACAATACAATAGATAATCACTCCTCCTGCTCACTCCTTGCCCATTCTATTTCTTCTGCAAATGGTTTTTCCATCCTCCTTGAGATCACACTTTGCACATCCCATTTCTGTGTGCTGATGGGCGTTTCTACTCTGAACTCTCTGGGCTCACTCATGTTGGGCTATAGTCCCCAAGCAGCTCATGTCCTCTTTCACACAGCTGGCATTTGTCCCCATTTGGTGTTGATGTGATTTATGGATGTATCATTTATTATCAAGCAGCTTTGTATGGGTGCAGTGTCTCATGCCTATAATCCCAGCACTTTGGGAAGCTGAGGTGGGAAGTTTGAGACCAGCCTGACCAACATGGAGAAACCCTGTCTCTACTAAAAATGCAGAATTAGCCAGGCATAGTGGCACATGCCTGTAATCACTGGGATCACTGGGGTTACAGGCATGTGCCACTATGCATGGCTAATTTTACTCAGGAGGCTGAGGCAGGAGAACCACTTGAACCAACGAGGCAGAGGTTGCAGTGAGCCAAGATCGCACCATTGTACTCCATCTCAAAAAAAAAAAAAAATGCCTAGCTTGGGCCATTCACACAGTGGTTCCAGAGTCCTGGGTGTGGCAAGAGAGAAAGCCCCGTCGCACATGTGCTTTGGAACCCCCTGCTTGTATCCCATCTGCTGATGTTCCTTTGACCCACACCAGCCTCCTGGCCAAACCTAGGTTCAAGGAGTGCAGAAGAAATATGCAGACTGCCTCCTGCTCCTTCTTATCTGTGGAAGGAGAATTCCACACTTCATCTCCTGACAGAGAATCAGCAAAGCTCCTGGTTGCAAATAGGCATGGAGAAATCTGTGGCCATTTTTGAAATTGACCACAATTGTGTGCAATTGACCACATCATGTATACCATAATCGGTAAAAGCAGTTTATGTGATTTTCAGCAGTTAAGTGATTTTCTACTGTCCCCATTTTTTACCCTCTTCAAGTGTTTGCCCAAATATCACCCCAAGAAGGCCCATGTTTCTTGTTTTTTCTTAAAATCACATGTGCTTTTGTGTTATTTTATTTGATTTATCATTTTTTTTAAGAGTCAGAGAAATAGAAATCAAAACCACCAGGAGATACCATCTCACATCAGTCAGAATGGCTATGATTAAAAAGTCAAAAAAAGTCAACAGATGCTGGCAAGATTGTGGAAAAAAGGAACACTTTTACATTGTTTGTGGGAGTGTAAATTAGTTCAACCATTGTAGAAGACAGTTTGGCAATTGCTCAAAGACTTAGAAGCAGAAACACTGTTTCACCCAGCAATCCCATTACTGGGTATATATCCAAAGGAATATAGATCATTCCTTTGTACAGATACATGCATGTGTATGTTCATGCAGCACTATTCACAATAGCAAAGACGTGGAATCCCAAATGCCCAACAATAATAAACTGAGTAAGGAAAATGTGTGGTACATCTACACCATGAACTACTATGCACCCATAAAAAGGAACAAGATCATGTCCTTTGCAGGGACATGGATGGAGCTGGAGGCCATTATCCTCGGTGAGCTAAGACGAGAACAGAAAATCTGCATGTTCTCGCTTGTAAGTGGGAGCTGAATGATGAGAACACATGGACACATGGGGAGGAACAACACACACGGGGGCCTGTTGGAGGAAGCAGTGGAAGGAGGCAGAGAATCAGGAAGAAGAGCTAATGGATGCCGGGCTTAATACTAGGTGATGAGCTGATCTGTGCATCGAACCACCACGGCACACGTTTACCTATGTAACAAACCTCACATCCTGCACATGTACCCTAGAACTTAAAAAAAAAGAGTCAAGGAACTTACTCTGTTCCCCGGGCTGGAGTGCAGTGGCATGATCACAGCTGACTACAGTCCGCAACTCCTGGGTGCAGACAATCCTCCCGCCTCAGCCTCCCAAGTGCACACTACCACAGCTGGCTAACTTTTTTTATTTTTTGTAGAGATGGGGTCTCACTATGTTGTCCAGGCTGGTCTCAAACTCCCAGGTTCAAGTGATCCTGCCACCTTGGCCTCCCAAAGTTTTGAGATTCCAGGTATGAGCCACCATCCCCAGCCACATATACTTTTAAACATCCAAACACTGGAAACTGCCTCAACCCTAATTTATTTTTCCCTATCATTATCACTTTCCAACATACGAGGTAATTTGCTGATTAATTATAGTGATTGCACCTACCCTCTGTAGAATATATGCTTCATTGGAGGAAGGCTTTTTGTTTGTTTTATTGACAACATAGCCCATGGGGGAAGTATTTCATTAGGCACTCATTAGGCCCCCAATAAATATTGGTGATTTTTTAAAATAAATGAGTACACTGACTTCAAAATCTAAGTCATAAGCAAGGATGAGATACTCCTAATTCTGCTTATAAGTATTTAATGTCATGTTTTCCTTTTGTCTAGTTAATTCCTCATTTTCTGAAATTTATGTGGTTTTGGCAGCCTGTTACTTTTCAGCACTGTGCGAGGCTCTCAGCATGAAGTGCGGTCCAGACGGCTGAGGGCTGCCCTGGCTGTATTTGCATTTTCCCTTCTGATATGCTCAACAGGATCTTTCCCAAATCGCAGCATTTGTTCTCAGACTAAGTACACCTTTGTGCCTGGCACTTTACTTCTTAACAGCTGTCACTGGGCAATGCCCATGGCACACATCAGGGACAGAGTTCTATTTCTTAGGAGTTAATCACCCAACTTGGTCCTCCCACCTGCAGTAAGCAATGCGCATCCTGCTCTCGTTGGCTGCCCTTCAGTGAAGTTAATTACCAACAGTAAGATATTTCCTGTCCTCTCAGAGGCCCTGGCGAAAGTCTTGAAATGGATTTTAATTCACTGTAATTATTCTCTGCAGTGTTGTATGGTAGAGAGAGCCACCAAAGCTATTTGGGAGGATACTGTAAATCTCAGGAGACAAGGAGTCCCCTCCCTAGATCAGAGAAGGAAAGACTATCTTCTTGTTATTCTGCTTCTCCTGGTGGCCTGCCTTCTTCTGTGGCCTTGGCCAAGCAGAGGGAAAATTTCCTGAAATTCCAGGAGCTAGAATTATGGGTCCCAACGACTGTCTATGGCGACCCAATGGTGGCTACATCCCTCTGTTCTTCAATAAAATAATTACACCTTCTCTTCTGAACAGTGTGGTGGATTCATACTGTATGTGAATGTGTTGTGGGAATCCAATTGCTTACATAAGCATGGCAGGGGGGATATACAGGGAGAAAAATAATAATCCAGTAGTGAGGGAAATTTTGCCACACTCATACACTGAGGAGCTACCTAGTGGCAAAGGCAAGAAGGGAGTTGAAATCTGCTCTCCTCCTGACACTCTCCCTTCCCAGACTCCTCTGGAGGTGTGAACATCTCTCTGCATATGCATTTGAATATATCTAGTTCCAATGTGGTCCCTGAGCATAAGCCTCCACAGTGGCTCCCAAGTTCAACCAAAGGAAACTGTGACCAGTGACATATGTTGGAATTACTCCAGATTCTACTTGATGTTTTGCAAGGGTAAGGAGTAGGGAGTTTGCAAGGGTAATGTGGACTCTGTTAGATATTTTGCTTCATGTCTTAACCCCTATAAGAGTTTCAACTCTACTAAACCTAGAAGAATTTTGGACATGAGAAAAAAAAATTTTGCAAACTAAGGACACTAACTCTGAGAAGTTAGATGGACCAAGTACCATTGCGTTTGCAACAATAATAAATTGTGTAAGCTACAGGGACTAAGTAAGTACAACAGCAAGATGACTGCCAATTTATTGATTGATTGATTTAGAGATGGAGTTTTGCTCTTTTTGCCCAGGCTGAAGTGCAGTGGTACAATCTCAGCTCGCTGCAACCTCTACCGCCAAGTTTCAAATGATTCTTCTGTCTCGGCCTTCCAAGTAGCTGTGTGGCTATTTTTATTTTTTTTATTTTTAGTAGTGATGGGACCTCTTTATAATAATTTTATTCATACAGAACTTTACATGATTTGGAATGATATTCTTATATAACTTTTCCACTTAAAATATTTGTAATACAAATAAGGAAACTGAGATACATACTGTAAGTGACATGATTAACATCAGATTGGCAATAAGTGGTGGTTATCAAACCCTGGCGCTTGGTGTCAAGTCCTGGGCTCCTTTTACTCCAGTTTGCTACATCACTCTTGAAAAGCAGGCCATCCATATGCAGAAAATTGAAACTGGACCCCTTCCTTACAGTTTGTACAAAAATTAACCCATGATAGATTAAAGACTTAAATGTAAAACCCAAAACCATAAAAACCCTAGAAGAAAACCCAGTCAATACCATTCAGGACGTAGGCATGGGCAAAGACTTCATGATGAAAATGTGAAAAGCATTTGCAACAAAAGCCAAAATTAACAAATGAGATCTAGTTAAACTAAAAAGATTATGCATAGCAAAAGAAACTGTCATCAGAGTGAACAGGCAACCTACAGAATGGGAAAAACTTTTGCAATCTACCCATCTGACAAAGGTCTAGTATCCAGAATTTACAAGGAACTTAAACAAATTTACAAGAAAAAAACAAACAGCCCCATCAAAAAGTAGGCAAAGAATCTGAACAGACACTTTTCAAAAGAAGACATGAACATGGCCCACAAATATATTTTAAAAGGCTCAACATCACTGATCATTAGAGAAATGCAAATTAAAACCACAGTGGGTGCCATCTCATGCCAGTCAGAATGGCGATTATTAACAAATCAAGAAACAATAGATGCTGGTGAGGCTGTGGAGAAATAGCAACACTATTACACTGTTGGTGGGAGTATAAATTAGTTCAGCTATTGTGGAGGACAGTATGGTGATTCCTCAAGGATCTAGAAACAGAAATACCATTTGACCCAGCAATCCCACTACTGAGTATATACCCAAAGAATATATCATTTTACTATAAAGTAACATGTACACATGTGTTAATTGCAGCACTATTTACAATAGCAAAGTCATGGAACCAACCCAGATTTCCATCAGTGATAGACTGGATTAAAAAAAATGTGGTACATATACACCATGGAATACTACACAACCATAAAAATAAATGAGATTATGTTCTTTGCAGGGACATAGATGAAGCTGGAAACCATCATCCTCAGCAAACAACACTGGAACAGAAAACCAAACACTGCATGTTCTCACTCATAAGTGGGAGTTGAACAATGAGAACACATGGACACAAGGAGGGGAACATCACATACCAGGGCCTGTTGAAGGGTGTTGGATGAGGGGTGGGAACTTAGAGGATGGGTCAGTAGGTGCAGCAAACCACCGTTGCACACATATACCTCTATAACAAACGTGCACGTTGTGCAAATGTATCGCAGAACTTAATAAAATAAAGAAATGCAGGACGTTGTTATTTCAGATGCCCTAATTATAATGTTCACTGAGTATTTATGTAAGCAGACTACATTTGTTCTGTCCCAGTTTTTATTAAAATAAGTTTGTATTTCCATCTTCTCTTGAACCACAACTTAAAATTACTCCAAAATTTGAGCAATTTGGAGATTTTCTTACCTGTTTTCAGAACATCTGGAAACACTGAAAATGGATTACAAATTTGCATCACATCCTCAGCACATGCAGATTTTTTTAAATGCTGGCAACTGGGAGAAATGGGGCTAGAAGTTGAGACTCCATCCTAGAAAGCCAATCAATGCGTTAGTCACTATGGACATTCACAAAAATAACGTAATCACATGCATTACCTCTCAGTTCATAAATGCAAAGTGACAGCCTATGACTTAGCTTCAAAAATGGTATTATCAAGACAAAAAGAATCTGAGAGGAAATTGAGAACCCAGGAAGGAGAAGGTGATAGAATTGAACACTGGCGTAAACATAAATCACAAAGGAAGATTGGTTTAATGCAATATGAGAGTCAGAAGCTGAAGGTGTTAAAAAGATCATCCACTCGTCAGATGAAGAATCCTTCAGGCTGAAAATCTTTGGTGAGAAAAAGCCAGACTGTGGACAAAAAGAGCCAGCTAGATAGAGGCTGTTTAAGCTTACGTGAGAAATAACATATTGTTAGGTAACACCCTATTTTATAAATTTTAGGTACAAGGTAAGAAATATTTCTGGGAGTACAAAGTATCATATCTTTCATCTCAAAAGCAGTTTTAAAACAGCCCATTTTGAAGATTTTTCTTAGATCCAAAGCTTATTAATCTTATATATGCTTACCTAGTTCTACTGTGCTTTGAAGATACTGCATTGGCTATAAATTGAAGGTTCACGGCAACTCTGTGGTAAGCAAGCCTGTCAGCACCATTTTTTGAACAGCTGTGCTCAGTTCATGTCTCTGTGTCACCTTTGCATAACTCTCACAATATTTCAAGATTTTTCTTTATTACACCTGTTATGGTGATCTGCAATCAGTGATCTTTGCTGTTACTATTATAATTGCTTTGGAGCACCACAGATCTCACCTATAGAAGACAGTGAACTTAAGAAATATTGTGTGTCTTCTGACTGCTCCACCAACCCACCATTCTCCCACCTCTTTCTCTCTCCTCAGGCTTCCCTATTCCCTGAGACTCAATAATACTGAAATGAGGCTAGGGCAAGTGTGGTGGCTCACGTCTGTAATCCCAGCATTTTGGGAGGCTGAGGTGGGCAAATCACCTGAGGTCGGGAGTTCGAGACCAGTCTGACCAACATGGAGATACCACATCTCTACTAAAAATACAAAATTAGCCCAGCGTGGTGGCGCATGACTATAATCCCAGCTACTCAGGAGGCTGGGGCAGGATAATCGCTTGAGCCCCGGAGGCGGAGGTTGCAGTGAACCAAAATCACGCCATTGCACTCCAGCCTGGACAACAAGAGTGAAACTCCATCTCAAAAAAAAAAAAAAAAAAAAGAAAGAAAAAAAAGAAAAAGAAAAAGAAATGAGGCCAATTAATCAATCTACAGTGGCCTCTCAGTGTTCAACTGAAAGGAAGAGCCTCTCACTTTAAATCAAAAGCTAGAAAAGATTCAGCTGAGTGAGGAAGGCACTTGGAAAGCCAAGATAGGCTAAAAGCTAGGCCTCTTGCCTCAGTTTGCCAAGTTGTGAATGCAAAGGAAAGTTCTTGAAGGAAATGAGAAATGCTGCTTCAGTGAACACACAAATGATAAGAAAGTGAAATAGCCTTATTGCTGATATGGAAAAGTTTTGGTGGTCTAAATAGAAGATCAGACCAGCTGCAACATTCCCTTGAACCAAAGCCTCATCCAGAGCAAGGCTATGTAGGCTGAGAGAAGCAAGAAAGCTGCAGAAGAAAAGCTGGAAGCTAGCAGAGGTTTAGGGAAAGAAGCTGTCTTCACAACATGAAAGTGCGAGGTGAAGCAGCAAGTCCTGATGGAGAAGCTGCAGCGAGTTCTCCAGAAGATCAAGTTAAACATCACTGAAGAAGGTGGCTACCCGAAGCAAGAAACAGTCTTCCAGGGAAAGAAGATGTCATCTGGTGCTTTCATAGTTAGAGAGAAGTCAATGCCTGGCTTCAGAGCTTCGAAGGACAGGCTGACTGTCTTGCCAGAGTCTAATGGAGCTAGTGACTTTATTGAAGCCAATGCTCATTTAGCATTCCCAAAATCCTAGGGCACTTAAGAATTATGCTCAGTCTAATCTGCCTGAGCTCAGCAAATGGAACAACAAAGCCTGTATAACAGCATATCTGTAGCATGGTTTACTAAATATTTTAAGCCTACTGTTGAGACCTACTTCTCAGAAGAAAAGATTCCTGTTAAAATATTCCTACTCATTGACAATGCACCTCATCACCCAAGAGAGCTGATGGAGGTGTACAAGGAGATGAATCTTGTTTTCACGCTTGCTAACACAACATCCACTCTGTAGCCTACGAAGCAAAAAACAATTCTGACTTTCAAGTGCTACTATTTAAGAAACACATTTTGTAAGGCTGTAGCTGCCAGAGACCATAATTCCTCTGATGGGCCTGAGCAAAGTAAATTGCAAACCTTCTGGAAAGGATGCACTATTTGCCATTAAGAGCATGTCTGATTCATGGGAAGAGCTCAGAATATCCACATGAACCGGGCTTTGGAAGAGGTTGTGTCCAGCCCACCTGGATGACTGAAGGGTTTAAGATTTCAGTGCAAGGAGTCACTGCAGGTGTGGGGGAAACAGCAAGAGAACTAGAATTAGAAGTGGAGCCTGAAGATGGGACTGAATGGCCACAATCTCATGACAAAACTTGAACGAAGTGGAGTTGCTTTTTATGAATGAGCAAAGAAAATGGTTTCTTGAGATGGAATCTACTACTGGGGAAGATGCTGTGAACATTATTGAAATGACAACAAAGGTCTTAGGATACTATATAAGCTTAGTTCATTAAGTAGCAGGATTTGAGAGGATTGATTCCAATTATGAAAGAAGTTCTGTTGTGGGTAAAATGCTATCAAATAGTGCAGCATGTGACAGAGAAGTGGTTCATGAAAGGAAGAGCCAATCAATGGAGCAAACCTCATTGTTGTCTTATTTTAAGACATTGTCACAGCTGCCCAACCTTCAGCACCCACCAGCCTGGTCAGCCAGCAGCGATCAACTTCAAGGCAAGACCTTCCACCAGCAAAAAGATTATGACTTGTTAATGACTTAGATGATCATTATCATTTTTTCCCTTTATTGTCCATTTTAGGTTTCTTTATATATAAAGAAATATATACATATAATATATATATATATATATATATATATTTATTTATTTATTTATTTCCCCCCCTTTTTTAAAATTGTACTTTAGGTTCTGGGGTACATGTGCAGATCATGCAAGGTTGTTGCATGGGTGCATATATGGCAGTGTGTTTTGCTACCTCCATCCCCCTTCACCTGTATCTGGCATTTCTCCCCATGTTATCGCTCCCCAACCTCCCTACCCCTCACTGTCCCTCCCCTAGCCCCTCAACAACTGACCCCAGTGTGTGATGCTCCCCTCCCTGTGTTCACGTGTTCTCATTGTTCAACACTCGCCTATGAGTGAGAACATGCAGTGTTTGATTTTCTGTTCTTGTGTCAGTTTGGTGAGAATGATGGTTTCCAGATTCATCCAAGTCCTTACAAAGGACACGAACTCATCGTTTTTTATGGATCATTAGCATTTTTATCAATAAGACAATTTTTTTTTCCAACATGGAGTCTCGCTGTGTCACCCAGGCTGGAGTGCAGTGGTGCAATCTCGGCTCCCAGGTTCAAGTGATTCTCCTGCCTCAGCCTCCCTAGTAGCTGGGATAACAGGCATGTGCCACCACACCCAGCTAATTTTTGTATTTGTAGTAGAGACTGGGTTTCACCATGTTGTCCAGGCTGGTCTCAAACT
Source organism: Cheracebus regulus (assembly GCA_963574635.1). Lineage (NCBI taxonomy): Eukaryota > Metazoa > Chordata > Mammalia > Primates > Pitheciidae > Cheracebus > Cheracebus regulus. Next base: position 99,168 of record CAUYQU010054282.1, read on the forward strand.
CCTGACCTCAAGCGATCTGCCTGCCTTGGCCTCTGAAAGTGCTGGGATTACAGGTGTGAGCCACGGCACCTGGCCCTCAATAAGATATTTTTAAAATTAAGACATGTATGTTGTTTTTTAGACATAATGCAATTTCATACTTACTAGACTACAGTATAGTGTTAACATAACTTTTATATGCACTGGGAAACCAAAAACTTCATGTAACTCTATTGAGATATGAGCTTTCTTGTAGTGGAGCCAAATCCACAATATCTCCAAGGTACGCCTGTATTAACAAATATTTTCAGGGCTTATTAGCTTGCTCTCTGCACTGCAATGCACACCCCAAACCTGTTGCTGAATTACTTCCTGCTCCAAGGACCTTTGTTGCCAGCCCGAGATCTCATCATCTTTTATTTATTCACAGTTTGCATATGGTAAGAACATGTGGGAACAGCTCCCCCTCTTTGCCTCAACCCTGACCTGGAAGGAGCAGCTCTAGATGAGAAAGGGATTTCGAGACTTTATGATTATTCACGAAGAAGTCAGACCACCTGGACCCAATTAAGCCTTGGCCATGCTCCAGCGTGGCATCCGAAAGTGTAGACATGACCAGAACCACGGCAAGCGTGAGGACTGCCGGTGCTACATAGATCTTTTTGAAATAAAATATCTGTGTATCTGATTTAATATGTTAGAAAAATATAAGTAATATATCAAAACAGGAATCACAAATGTTTCGCTTAGAAAAAGCTTAAGAATGTTTTTGTGAAAGAAAAAAGAAAGATAGAATAGTGGAAGTGGTGTTTAAACACATGGCATCTTGAAAAAATAAAAATAAATGTGAAGATGGTATACACAGATGCTTAAAGCATGAGATGGCCCTCTGCAGTACAATTCATTCATTCATTTAAGTGCCTCTTGAATCCCCTCTCCATGTCAGTCCCTCATCTTGATGATGGAAATATAGAAGTAAACAAAAAAATCGATGAAGTATCTTGTCCCATTGTATTTGCATGCTAAGAAGGGAATGTTTCATTTAAGATGCGATCAGACAGAAAATAACAGAACAACAGACTAAGAGTGGTTAATAATAGGAGTTATTATCCATTCTGCATGACATCAAGCTCAGAGACTGCCGTTTCTGGATGAGGCTTTGTAGCAGTGCCATGCAGGGGGACCCAGGCTGGCTCCCCAGCAGTTCCTTTGATGCAGTCCTCACTGTCACATGATGGCTGCCATTGCTCTTGCCACACCTCCTCACACCATCATGTCTCACAGTTGTATTTTGTGCCTGGTCACCGCAGACCAATCCACAGACACGTATAGGATGAGTGAACGCTCAGATGGTTGTTCTCAGAGCGGGACCCCCAGACCAGCTGCGTCAGCACTACCTGAGAACTTGATAGAAATGCAAGTTCTTAGGCCCCACCCCAGACCTACAAAATCAAAACCTCTAGGGTTGGGGGCTGGCGATCTATTTTTTAACAGATCCTTCAGATGACTTGGTTGTGGGTTGAAGTTTAAAAACTGCTTTACAAAAATGCTATTTGGGTAAAAAGCAGCCTGATTTCAGCAAAAGTACATTCAAAGGGTAGATTCCTAAAGAGACACAAAGTAGATATCAGGAATTAGGACTCTAGTCCCTCTATCGGCCTCTAGCTAACTGTGGGATTTCAGGAAGTAATCAACCTTTCGGGTTTTATTTCTTTACATGGTGGTGGGAGTTGGGTAGAGTTTGAGAAGAGAGTTAATTAGGTCAGTGGTTCTCAGCCAAGGGTGGTTCCCCACCCAGGGGACACTGGGCAATATCTTGATATATTTTTGATTCTCATCAAAATAAGATGGGATACCACCAGCATCTGGAAGGTAGTGGACAGAGATGACACTAAATAGCCTATAATTTATAGAACAGCCCCACACAACAAAAATTCACCAAGCATAAATGTCTGCAGAACCCAGGTGGAGGTCCCCTAGGGAGTGAACTTGAGGGTCCATCACAGCTGTGGGAACCACAACACAGGTGGACCTTGAGGATGTCACATTAAGTGAAGGAAGCCGGACAGGAAAGCCGTGTCTTACATTACTCCATGTATGGGACAGGTCTGGAATAGGAAAATCCATAGAGCAGAAAGTAGATTACGGGTCCCCAGGGGCTGGCAGGAGCAGGAATGGAAGTGGCTCATAATGGGTATGGGGATTCTTTGGGGTGTGGCAAAAATTACATAATGGTCATGGTTTCATGACTCAAATAATATACTAAAAATCAATTTTATACCTTTAAAGGATAATTTTTATGGTATATGAATTATATATCAATAAAGTTGTTATTAAGAAAAAAGTCCCAAAAGAGGAGATGGATTGAGGAGCCCAAATAGCAGACTCCTTAGTGGAAACTGGAGCTATAACTCAGAGAAAGCTACAATTTTTCCAGGGATAATACCATCACTGTCTGAAAAAGGGAACATATTTTCCAAGAATCATCATGACTTTTCCTTCTACTAACTCTGAACTTGTCATTTTATCTCAATGAATATGGCTATAGTTTTTACCTTTTGCAAAAACCTCGATTGCTTTGGAAACCACTCAGAGAAAGCCCAGGAGAGAAAGACTTCTCTTCGACAGGTCTCTCCCTCTAAAGTTCCCTCCACCCATGCACAGACATTTCTCGATGGTGACAGTGTACCAATCTTCATGTTCAGTGCAGCCTCCTTCAGGATTCTGAATAAAACAGGGTTCTTTGCACTTCCTAGAGCTCCCATATCTTAGAAACCCTGAATCCAGGGCTTGGGCAGGCTCCCAATTGGGCAAGCTGCCATTTGAATTCACAATTAAATTATTTTAATATTGAATAGATATACACACTCTAGAGCTAAGCCATATTTACTATTGCACAGATTCCACAGTGTCAGAAAGTATGTGTTAGGGAATAGTCTTCAGTGAGAGAAATGATGAATCAAGAAGCACCCAGGGAAGACGAAGGTCCCCTGATCTTTCTTCATCCTATGGGGACCTGTGCCAGGACCAGCAGCTGCTGTCCTGTCTGCAGAGGCCCCTGACTTCTGCCACTGCTGTAGCCAGAGATGAAACATGTGTGGCCCTTTAGACGGAGCAGGGGTTCTCCAGCTTCCCACAGTCCCTTGTCCCCATTGTAGCCCCAACACGGAGTCCAGTGAGAGTTAACAGGTCCTGTCGCGTGCATCATCATTTACACAGAGCCCACGTCACTCATTTTTACCTGCCTACACCCTGTGGGAAATGAGTTTGTGATGCCTGCTATGAAAATCAGACCAACTGTCAAGGCCCAGCTTCCCTAATGGCTTGCTCTGTAACTGGGCAACTTACATAACCTCGCTGAACTGGACTTTCATCACCCGCGAAACAGCAATCATGACAGCTGCTGTTTCCAATGGTGGCTGTGAGAACTAAAGTAAGGTAATGCATATAAACATGATAACCCAGGACCCAGAGCATAGTCAGCGTCACGTGAATAGCCACTATAACTCTTATTGTGAGCATCATGCCCAGGGTCATGCCAGCATCCCTTTGGTGATTTAATTTTTTTCTACACTCACACAAAGGAAGACAACCTAGAAAAAGTCTATCCAGGAGGAGTCACGACTCCATGGAACGACACACTTTGTATCATGTTTTAACTTTCTGTCATGCTCTGTTTTTAACATGGCAGAGCATCTCTTTTGTAGGGGGAAAAAAAAGAAAAAGAAAAAGAAGAAATGTCTGGCACTGCTCTGCCCTTGGCCAAAGTTTTATTTTTAACACCGGTCAATTTCCAGCTCAGGGGAGAACATGTGTGGAGAATGGTGTCAGAAAAACCAGGTGGAGACAGGCTCACTTCTTGTTTTATTTTGCAATGAACATTTCGCTATGTTTGTTTTATCACACACCTATCTGTCCATCCCTGCAACAACTGACCCATTTCTTTGTCAGTTTCAAAGTTAGTTGCACACATCACAACACTTTATCTATAAACACTTGTTTGTCTATCGTTAAGCAGAGTTGAATGTCTTTACAGCTCATTTTTAAATGTAGACTTTACACCCCATGAAATGCACAAATCTTAACAGTACCTGGTGATGAGTTTTGAGACACGTGTACACCTGTGCATCCTAGACAGCCGTCCAGACACACATCATTTCCATTGCTGCAGAAAGTTCCTTCAGCTCCCTCTCAAGACCATCCTACCCTCTCCAGGTGCAGCCACGATTCTGCCATCTTCATAATCCATTAGTGTACCTATTGCTAGGGTTTCATACAAATCAGATCATTCAGTGCATATGGAGGGCTTCCTCCATTCCACACAATATTTTTGAGATTCAATCATGTTATTATGTGAATCAGTAGTTCTTTTCTTTTCATTGCAGAGTAATATTCCCATGTATGAATATACCACTATTTTCCTCAGAGAATTCCAGCTTTTAGCTCATTTGACTGAAGCTGCTTTGAACATTGAATGTGCAAGCCCTTCTGCAGACATATGTTTGGATTGTTCTCTAGTAAATACCTATGAGTAGAATAGGTTGGTGATATGGTTAGGCCTTGTGCTCCCACCCAAATCCCATCTTGTAATCCCCGAATCCCCATGTGTTGCGGGAGATACCAGCTGGAGGTAATCGAATCATGGGGGCGGTTTCCCCTATGGTGTTCTTTGGGATAGTGAGTGAGTTCTCACGAGATCTGATGGTTTTATAATGGGCTCTTTCCCCTTCGCTCAGCGCTCCTTCCTGCTGCCTTGTGGAGAAGGTGCCTTGCTTCCCCTTCACCTTCCGCCATGAGTGTAAGTTTCCTGAGGCCTCTCCAGCTATGCTGAACTATGAGTCAATTAAACCTCTTTCCTTTATAAATTACCCAATCTCAGGCAGTTCTTTATAGCAATATGAAAATGGACTAATACAGCTGGGTATGTGCTTAACTTTACAAGAAACTGTCAGACTTCATGCCATCAAAGTCTGAGAATTCCAGTTGCTCCAAGTACTTCCCAGCATTTGATTATTTTAGGTGTTTAATTGCAGCCATTATGGTGGGTGGGTAGTGGTATCGCTTTGTGGGGGAGACAAGCCTGTTTTAATCATACCAGGCCAATGGAGAGCAGTCACCACCAGTGATGCGAAGCCTTGACTAAGGTCAGAGGAAGGGCTGTCACGTTCCACTTTTGACATGAGTTAACCAGGAAATGCATTCCTGAGGGGGCACTGAACCTGGGGCTCGATTATCTCCCACTGGCTTCCAGGTTGTGTTGTGGCTGTTTTCATTCCAGGCTGCTTTGTCGTTTTGATTTTTCCCTGAAGAATTTGCATATAAATTGAGCTACATATTGGGTCACTCCTTGACGAGCTGGTGAAAGTCAGCCACAATATTTGGATCCTCAGTTCCCACCAGTGAAGGCCTAGGAAGCTACTCAGTGTCATGCACTTGAACAAAGAAAAGAATAATTTGGTGCCAACTTCCATCCACCTGGGACATCTCAGTGTTCCTCTTCCTTCGGGAATAGATTGCAATTCTGGGTGAGGAGGATCAATGGGTAAAGAAAATAGGCTTGGACTAGAATAAAGTAGCCTGTTATCCGTGTATCAGTCTGGACTGACAGAAACATCACAGAGATGACTGGAAAGAATTCAATGAAGGGGCATTCTCAGAGGGTGTGGGGGATGGGAAAACACCCAGGGGTTTATAACAATGGGAAGTCATGAACACCCCAAGGCCTGGAGGGGCAGGGAGGGGGAGCTGGTACTGGATCCCAGTACAGTGATAGCAGAGAAAGAAGCCTCCCAGGGACTGGAAGCTTCATCCACGGAGAAATAGAGGCACCCATCACTGCCCAGCAGCAACCCAGCAGGGAAAGGGGTGGTAACAAACACCCCAGCCTTTTATCCTCCTATTCCTGTCAACTCCTTCCAGTGGCCAAACCCAACCCCAGATCTAGTAGGAAGAGAGGATCTGGTGATGTAACCCATAGAAGTCAGCTTCCTCGGGGAGGTGGGGGCAGAGAATGGCAGAGGATGAATCTGCAGAGGCAGAAGGTGGGGAAGCAGCAAAGTCCCAGAACTCATTTAACTCCTAATAGCTGTTGTTTGAATGTAGGAGGGAGAAACAAAAAATGCTGTTTCAAACAAGAATTGCTGCCGCTGTTTTAGCATTGTTAACTCATGAAATGCTTCGTCAATTTTGAGACACAAACACAATTACAACTTGTATTATTGAAAACTAATTTCTTGAGGGCACACCTGCCTTATTATCAGTTTGTCTAGAATGTTCTGTACAAAGTCCACCCCTTCTATGTCTTGCCCAAGAATTTCAGGGCCTGCAGGTGCAAGTGAGGTCTTGGGGAGCCACCCCCAGGACCCAGTGTCAGAGGTTCCCTGCTGCTGTTACACCATGCAGCCACACAGTCTCACTGTTGAGAGCTGGTCCTGTGCAGTCCAGTGGTCGCTTGGCTGACGCTGGGGGGATGACGGCCCTTGCTCAGGTCCCTGGCAAGCCTGCACAGTGACGCATTGTGTTAGACCGTTCTCGCCTTGCTATAAAAAATACCTGAGAGTGGGTAATTTATAAAGAAAAGAGGTTTAATTGGCACACAGTTCTACAAGTTGTAGAGGAAGCATGGCTCTGGTATCTGCTTCTAGGAAGGCCTCAGGACGCTTCCAAACATGGTGGAAGGCAGAGGGGGAGCAGACACATCATGTGGTAAAATCAGGAGCAAGAGTCAGGGGGAGGTGCCAGAGTTTCAAACGACCAGCTCTCATGTGAACTCAGAGTGAGAGCTCACTGATCACCAAGACACTCATGAGGGATCCACCCCCGTGACCCAATACCTCCCACCGGGCCCCACCTCCAACAGTGGGGATCACATCTCACCATGAGATCTGGAGGGGACATCCAAACTACATCACTCATCATGGGTGTTAGTATTAATACTCACTTCACTTTCCATGTTCACTGTGTTTGTCAGCTCCAACTGCCGTAAAATACTGTAGACTGGGTGGTTTGAACAAGGCATTTATTTTCTCACAGTTTTGGAGGCTGTATGTCTAACATGAGGATGTCAGCGGGGCTGGTTTCTGGTGAGGGCTCTCTTCCTGGCTTGTGCACAGCTGCCTTCTCTCCATGTCCTCACAGTCTTTCCTCAGTGCATGGAGAAGGCAAATTCTCAGAGGTCTTTCTTTTCTTATAAGGACATCAATCCTGCCATCTTAGGCCCTCACCCTTATGACCTTATTTATCCTTAATCACGTCCCTAAAGACCCTGTCTCTGAAAACAGCCAGATTGGAGTTACAGCTTAAACATACAGAACTGAGGGGGCACAGTTTAGCCTAAAACCCTCACCCATTATTCTCAAAGACATCACACTGTTTGAAAGGAGGAACCACGTGTTTCCCAACAAAACTATCTGGGCTTCATGCTAAGCAACAGTCACAGGTCTGCAAGTGCAGGCCTGCTTTGCACGCCAGAGGAATACCCCTCTCTGGATCATTCAACACTTTCATCTGAGTTTTAAAAGTCTGCCTCTTCCCCAGCAACAAAGTGGCAGTGCGAGGATGCTGCTTCAGAAGACGGCAGCGTTTTCAGGGCTCCACTCTCAGGACTTTGGTGCTTGCCCACACTACATTTCAGAATTAAGCGATTCTGACATGGCAAAGTAGGTCAGCCTCTGGGGGGCCTGTGGCTTCTACACCTAGACAGAGGAGAGGCTGCCATGAGTCGGGTAACAATTTCAGTGACTTGTCAATTTAATCTCTGTCCAGCAGAAGAACTCAGAGGGTCAAAATCCATAACAGGGAAGATGGGTTTAGGACACTATTTTGATAGATTTAGGAAATTACTTTAATAGCTGTTTGAGTACAAGAAGTAAACCAGTACTTCACTCCAACCCTGCAACATCTCCCCACTGCTGCAAAGTTTTCACCCAGCCCTCTGAAATATTTATTTGAGATAAGTCAGTTATGATACTAAATGTCCACAGAAAGCTCAGGTCACTGGAAAGTCTTGGATTTTGATATTTGGAAGCCAACTCTCAAAGTCTGAGGTATTCAGTTAAATACTTCTGTTCAGGTGTTTTGTTTTCAGAATTGTTTTAAACAAAATGAATCAATGTCCTTTTTACAATTTATTTAGAATAAATGATGACCCAAAAAATGTGCACAGTCTTCCCTCATGGGCTGTCTCAGGAAGAAGCCAGAATGTTGTCCCTCCTTCCTGCCATTCCTCAGAATGTGTTTCCAAACAGGTCTGGAGAAGGAAGCAGGCAGATACCCAACAGAGGAGAGAGATACTTAAATAATTATTTTACGAGTTTTTAATCACATCACATTTTTACACATTCAGCACATTTAGTACATAGTATGCTCCAGGCAGAATTCATCAAAATGGTATTTGCAAATGCTGGATGAATTTTTCTGCAGACAATGATTCAACCACATCTCAAGTCAGTTCATCTAAAATCAGACTCATCTCCCTCAACTCTTGGCCTGAAATTTCTTTAAATGGTATCACCATCATCTTGGTCACCCACACACGAAAACTCCGCATATCATCTTTGACCGCTTCCGTCTTCCATCTCTGATACTCAGTTAGTCACCAAGCCCTGCTGCTTTTTTCTTTGTAGTAACCTCTGAGAACTTTTCTTCTTTCTGCCCTATCAGGCTATGTTCTTCTAAAGCATCTAAGACTCTTCATTTGTGAGGTCAGAAAACTTAAACATAAGGGAAATTGTTGGCCCTTGTACCTAAAAAGTCAAGGGTTGCATAGATTGACTGGATACACAGGTTCAAACACTGCCATCAGGAACCAGACTTTATCTCTTATCTCTGGTTTCACTCATGTTAGCTTCATTCCTAAGCAAGAGGGATGTCAGCAGATTCAGTTCCATGATCTACTCTGTCGGCATCACAATGGAGAGAGACATTGTTTCACCTCCTAATGCAAACTAAAGTCTTAGGACTGAGTCTTATTGGCTCAATTTGGGTGATTTCTCCATCTCTGAACAAATCAATGTGACCAGATGGAATGGGATTTACTGACTGGTGAGGCCTGAGTCAAATGCCAGATCCCAAGCCAGCTCTTCCAGCCCACTCTGCCTAGGAGTAGGAGAGAGATGATTCTATGAGAAAAATGTGAATTGAATTCTGTGAAAAATAGACAAAATGGATATGGTTGAGGCCAAAACAAGTGCCCACATGACCCCAGCCTACAACAGGAGCCGATGTAGTAGCAAAGCATAGATTCCTTCAGAAACACAATCCACTGAGATAAGTGATTTGCAGCCCCCAAATCAGAGCTCATCCCTATTCAACAAGTTCTTTCCTCCCCTTTCAACAGAGGGTGTTGCATCCTTGCTCCATGCTCTTCTAGTCTTACTGTCCCATCTCTTCTACCTCGGGCGGCATCTCAGCTCTTACTTCACAGGAAGATGAGAAACTGTTGTATGGAAGCAGATTCCCTGGCTTCCCACCCTATCCACAGCCATTCTAACTCTCCCTCTCATCACAGTGGAGGAGGCAGCCTCCCTCCAGTCTTAGAACCATACCTGTTTTCCTCTGACTCCCCACTATTCTTGTCTTATAATTTCTTTCTTCTTTTCCTTTTTCTTTTTTGAGACTAAGTCTCACAATGTCACAATGTCAACCAGGCTGGAGTGCAGCAGCACGATCTAGGCTCACCGCAACCTCTGCTTCCCAGGTTCAAGCGATTCTTGTGCCTCAGCCACCCAAGTAGCTGAGATTACAGGTGCACACCACCATGCCTGGCTAATTTATTTTGTATTTTTTAGTAGAGACAGGGTTTTGCCATGTTAGCCAGACTGGTCTCAAACATCTGGCCTCGAGTGATCTGTCCACCTCAGCCCCCCTAAGTGCTGAGATCACAGGTGTGAGTGCCCACACCTGGCCAGTTTTCTCTTTTCTGTTATGCATATGTCATTTATCTCTCTTCATGCATTTCTTTCCCAGTTATGAACATGTTTGCATTTCCTCCGTGTTAAGGGAAAAAACACATTGACTTTCTATGTAAGGTGTCCCTCCAGCCACTGCCCATTTCAGGTTTTCACAGCCCATCCACATGAACACATCATTTGCACTCATGTGGTCCCTTCTAATCCACACCCACTCTCAGCCTCAGCCTAGTGCAGTCTATTTATCACTGAATTAAAATGGCACTTCCCACGATAATGGAACCAAATACTTGCTGTTAAAACCAAGAAATACATTGTCCATCTTCATCTACTTGAAGTCTCAGCTACATTTGAAACAATTGATGATATGGTTTGGCTCTGTATCCCCACCCAAATCTCATCTGGAATTGTAATCCCCACGTGTCAGAGGAGGGACCTACTGGGAAGAGATTAGATCATGGGGGTCTTTCCCCTATGTGTTCTTGATAGTGCAGGAGTTCTCACAAGATCTGATGATTTAAAAGTGGCCATTCCAGGCATGGTGGCTCATGCCTGTAATCCCAGCCCTTTGGGAGGCCAAGGCAGGTGGATCACGAGGTCTGGAGTTCAAGACTAGCCTGACCAACATGGTGAAACCTTGTCTCTACTAAAAATACAAAAATTAGCTAGACATGGTGGCCCACGCCTGTAATCCCAGCTACTCGGGAGGCTGAGGCAGGAGAATTGCCTGAACCTGGGAGGCGGAGGTTGCAGTGAGCCAAGATCATGCCACTGCACTCCAGCCTGGGTGACAGAGTGAGACTTCGTCTCAGAAAAAAAAAAAAAAGTGGCCATTTCCCCTGCTCTCTTTCTCCTGCCAGCTTGTGAAGAAGGCACTTGCTTCCCCTTCACCTTCCTCCATCACTGTAAGTTTCCTAGGACCTCCCAACCCATGCGTAACTGTGAGCCAATTAAACCTCTTTTGTTTATAAATTACCTAGTGTCAGGCAGTGTCTTTATAGCAGTGTGAAAATGGACTCATACCATTGATCACTGTCTCTTCTGGAAAATGTCTTTTTCCTGAAATTCTTCAATACACTCTTCCAGTGTTTCTCCTAACTTCCTTTATGAGGCTGCTCTTCCTCTGGCAACACTTGAAGACAGATGTCCTTTATACTTCCATCCTCTGCCTCTTCATTTCTCAGGATGCCAGTCATCCTGAGGAATTTTGTACGTTTGCATGGGTTCAATCAATACCTGGATATACTTCTAGGCCAACAGATGATTCCCTCATAAGAAATTCCAAACTACTTTTATGTTTTGAGCTCCAATTGTCTGTGCCATACACCAGCTTGGTATCACACAGATAACTTAAGATGTCTCAAAGCAAATGCATTATTTTTTCTCAAAATCCTGCTCATCTATTTGCATTTTCTATTTCAGAAACAAGGAGTCCTTCTTGATTTCTCCTTCTTGTTCATTTTGCCTCCTCTCCCCTGCAAAGCATGCACATGTGTATGCAAACAGAGAATCAGTCATTAGGTCGAATGTACATGTGCATTCAGTTTCCTTATGCATCTTAGAGCAGCCCTCCTCTCTCCACCTTTACCACCACTCTTCTAAGCCCTGCCACCATCATCTCTTACTTCAATTTCTACAACTCTCTACATAAATTTTTGGTCTCCAAAGGTACCCTTCCCAAACCACTCTCTATATGGAGATATAAATAAAATATAAACCTCACCTACTCCTTTCCGGGCACCAGGTGCTTCATAATATTGATGTTGTCCTGCCTTATCTCATGTTGCATTTCATCTCCACCCCTCTGACAAATTCTATGTCTGCAGCCAAACTGAACAATATCTCCACCAGCACCCCCTGCTAAAACATTAACTCCCCTAATTGGGCCTTTACTCCCTCATAGATAAAATCTAGCATTCTAGTAAGTGGATTGACAGCTGCAGAGGAAAAAGCAATGAAATCGTATGTCATAAATTTGAAAAATAAGATTAATTATGATTATCAAAGAAGCCACATTGTGTTCTTAATAATCATTACTATTTTAAAGTTACGTAGGCATTACAAAAACCAGATGGTCTTTGGTTTTATTTTCAGCCAACATTCAGGCTAAAATCATTATCAGCTAATGGAATTTTATATAATTTGTGTGTTTCATTTGCATTTGTGAAGTTTGCAGTGTCTGTTGTTTCCATTGCGCTTGCATCCTATTTTCAATTCATAAAAATAGATCAATGGCTTAACACAGGTTAACTGCAGTGAAAAACTTAGTGACTAAGATCGTAATGTCAGTTTTATGTTCATAATGATGACACGAACATAAAGAGTGGACAGATCTCAAGTGTAAATAGAAATGTACGGAGGCAGGCAAATCTGCAAGTATGATGATCAAGCATCGAAAAAAGGGTGTGCTCTGGTTTGAATGTGTCCCCCAGAGTTTATGAGTTAGAGGCTTGATAGCCAGTGTGCCAGTGTTGAGAGGTGGGACCTTTAAGAGGTGATGAGGTAATGAGAGCCCTGCCTTCACAAGTGGACTAATGCCGTTACCTCCAGAGTGGGTTAGTCATCTCAGAAATGGGTTGCTTATCTTGGGAGTAGGCTAGTTATGATGGAAGTGGGTGAGTTATCTCAAGGGTGGGTTAGTTGTCACAGAAATGGGATAGTTATCTCAGGAATGAGCTATTTTAGGAGTGGGTTAGTTATTGCAGAAGTGGATTAGTTGCTTTAGGGGTGGGTTCATTATCTCAGGAGTGAGTTGATTGTCATGGGAGTGGATGAGTTATCTCAGAAGGAGGCTGGTTATCACAGGAGTGGATTAGTTATCTCAGAAGTAGGCTGGTTATCACGGGAGTGGATTAGTTATCACAGGAGTGGATTAGTTATTTGGGGAGTGTGTTGGTGATCTCAGGAGTGGGTTATTTATCTCAGGAGTAAGTTAGTATCTCAGAAGTGGCTTATCACAAAGGTGGTGGGTTAGTTGAGAATGGGCTAGTTATCTTGAGGGTGAGTTAGTTATCATGGGAGTGGGTTTGTTATCTTGGGAGTCGGTTAGTTATCATGGGAGTGATTTGATTATTTGGGGCGTGTATTCACAGGAGTGTGATAGTTATCTCAGGAGTGTGTTATTTATCTTGGGAGTGGGTTCAGTATCACAGGAGTGAGTTATTATGAGTAGGCTGGTTACTTTTGGGAGTGGGTTCATTACATTGGGAGCGTGTTATTTATCTGCAGAGTGGGTTGGGTACCACAAGAGTGGGTTAGTTATGTTGGGAGTTGGATAGCCATCTTGGGAGTGAGTTGGTTATCATGGGAGAGAACTAGCTGTCTTGGGAATTGGCTAGTTATCATGGGAGCGGATTAGTTATCTCAGGAGTGGGTTAGATAGCATGAGAGTGAGTTGGTTATCTTGGGAGTAGGTTTATTGTATTGGGAGTGTGTTATTTATCTTGGGAGTGGGTTCAGTATCACAGGAGTGAGTTATTATGAGAGTGGGCTGGTTACTTTTGGGAGTAGGTCTATTATATTGCGAGTGTGTTATTTATCTTGGGAGTGGGTTGGTTATCATGGAAGTATGTTCACTTTATTGGAAGTGATTTGGGTATCACAGGAGTGGGTTAGTTATCATGGGAGTGGTTTGGTTATTTTGAGAGTAGGTTAGTTATCTTGGGATTGAGTTAGTTATCATGATAGTGGGTTGGTTATCTTGGGAATGGGTTGGTTTGTATTGGGAGTGTGTTATTTCTCTTGGGAGTGGGATGATTATTGTGGGAGTATGTTCATTATGTTGGGAGTGGGTTGGGTATCATGGGTGTGGGTTACTTAACTCAGAATTGCGTCCGTTATGGGAGTGGTTTGATTATTTTGGGAGTCGACTATCACAGGAGTGGGTTAGTTATCTTGAGGGTGGGTTAGTTATCATGAAAGTGGGTCGATTATCTTGGAAATTGACTCATTATATTAGGAGTATGTTAATTATCTTGGGAGTTGGTTGGTTACTGTGGGAGTGGGTTTATTACATTGGGAGTGGGTTTGATATCACAGGAGTGGGTTGGTTATCTCAGGAGTGGTTTGGTTATTTGGAGAATGGATTATCACAGGTGTGTGTTAGTTGCCTCGGCAGTGGTTTAGTTATTTGGTGAGTGGGTTATCACGGGCATGTACATGTGTTAGCTAGTTGGGAGTGGGTTGGTTATTGTGGGAGTGGGCTCCTGATAACAGAATGCATCTGGCCCCTCCTGTCTCTTGCTCTCCCGCCTGCTCTTGGCCTTTGTAGGAAGATGCAGCATGAAGGCCCTTGCTAGATGACTGCACCTTAATGTTGGAATTCCAAGCCTCAAGAACTGTGAGACATAAACATCTTTTCTTTATAAATTATCGAGTCCGTGGCCTTCAGTTATAGCAACACAAAATGCCTAAGCCAGAGTGAGTAGGAAGAATGATAATGACTCTCTGAAAATTGGATTTTATTAAACCAGCATAAAGTCATGGAAATGTTCACAGCATTTCAAAAGAAGTACCTCTCTAGTAAGCAAAACTAATACTTTTTATACCAAACTAACATTATGGTTAAAGGTAAAGAAAATAAAATCACTCCATAATCACCATCAAAGATGCATGTACTCCTTGTAGCATAAATGAGTACAGATCACACCAGCCCAGAGAAGCTTGGAAAGTCAGGTGCAAATTGAACGCCAGAGATGCTTGCAGAGAAAGTGCAATATGGTATTCGCGAGTTCCTTTATCAGATGGCATTCTGTGTGGGAAAGCAATTACTGGCGTCTGTGCATTCTTACCAATATTTTGTTTTACAAATGTAAGGAATCATTGATGTGTGTGCTTTATACAAAGCAACTCCCAGTTTGTGCACTGTACGTCTATGAAAGAGAAACGCTGGCTGACTTCACATTGTGCTCTTTATTTTGTAGTCAACAATATGTTTCCTGGTCTTGATCTTGTAATGCCAGAAAAGTGAGATCAAAAACATCTGAGGATGTGTCTTTTCAGTGGCAGCAATTGCATACTTCTCAGAAAGCAGTCACCAGCTGAAAGCCAGGGCAAATGCTCTGGGTCTGTGGAATTTCAAGCTTCTAGAACTGTGGGAACCAACAGAGTCTGGCTGCCATCTCTAAGGAGTCAGCAAGTTCTAATTAAGAAAAAAAAAGATAGAATAAGAAAAGGAACCAAGTGGTTGAGAAAAATGGCTTAGGGCGCCAACCATCTGTTACTGCACCAGATACAGATATCACAGGGAAAACTCACCAACAATATGATCCATCTTAGTAATATCAGTATCATCATTATTAAGTTTTAAAATATTATATCTTATTCACAAATCTGTGATTTGTACTCAATCACCAAACACTCATTAAATGACTTCAGGATGTGGGATGTTAAAGACACATTCCCCAAAAGCAGTGGAGTTTTATACAGTTCTGTAAGCCTAGTATCACAATGGGTGCTAAAGAGTCCATAGTTGTTGAATTAATAAATATGTCAATAACCTCTCATCCTAGCCCCCTAATATGAGTTGCAAAATTTGAGAAACTTAAACATATTTTCTGCGGTTTCTAAAAATGAGAATGAAGGGAGCCCTCTGACGTGAGTCGTATGCACAGCCCTCTGGTTCTGGTGCCTGGTTCTTCTCCAGATGCTCTCTCCCTGCCTTTCTCTGAGCTCTGTCCCACTGAACTGTCATCCCACAAATGCACCACCTTGCATTCACCCTCCTTCACTGGACCCTCAGAGCATCTCCAAATCAGGTCTGTGGACTATCATCGATCCATCAAGAAAAGATGATGAAACACCCTGTGTCACAAATTTTAAATGAGATTAATTGTGATTTCCAGAGAAGATTTTGACAATGAAAGAGAAATCAGGAACTGAATAAATGCTGTGAATACTTTTGCCTCGAGTGGACGAAAGCGTGTCACACTGTCTCATCTCCTTCCACCTAAGTGCCCCGCGCTCCTGATCAGTGCACTTCTGGGGAAACCTTCCAGAGCCGGAAATGATTCCCCACTGAAATGAGAGCAGTTATCCAGGACACACAGGAAAAGGCGCAGAATCACCACCCCTACAAGTCATTGTGATCACGTCCGCCTGATGCTTCTGATTCTTCATGGATGCACACCTGCACCCCCGGCCCTACTGCTGGAGGCGCCCCAAACCACAGAGCTTGGGGTTCCATGAAAAGCCACCCTAAGGAGCGCATCCATAAAAGTCAGGTCTTATATAATTTGAAGGTGGAATATTTTGTATGTGTTTGGAGTATGAAAATGCCTCATGAAATCAGCTTGTGAAAATCATTGAGAATCACAGAAAAGCTGTAGGTAGAAATAATTAGTATGTACCACTTTCCTTCCATTCTTCACAGCAGAGCCTGGAGTGTTCTGACATTTCACAGTGACCCAAACACTGAGACTTGGCATTACAGGGGAAACAGCAAAACCTTCAGAGCATTTATTCCCATTTATTTAGGCAGCAATCTCTGATTCCATCATTTTCAACCTTTGTATTCCATGAGCAACACCGCATTTAAATTCTGCATTTGGTGAGCACCAACTCCCCAAAGAACCACAGGCACAGCTCTCTGACTTGCAGCTACTGGATTCTATCACGGCTGACTCCTTCTCTTCCAGCATCTAGTGCTGCACACAAAATAGGTGTGTGAGGCAAAGTGCAGTCAGGACAACCGAAAGGACAGCCAAGGACTCAAGGAATGGGATTTAGAATATGAAGCGAGTGTTGACGGGCTGGAAGGACAAAGAGGGGAGCCTGAGACAATGTAGAGATAGAGCGGGAAGCGAATACCACTGCCCGGGCTGCAAAGACAAAGGGAGGAGGTGGTGTTGCCAGAGCTTGGAAGAGTTGGCAGGAAGTGTCGGGTGGGAGCTGGAGGGATGGGAAGACCCATTTCCTAAGAGACACTGCCCAAAGCACAGAGAGAAAAAGGGAGAGAGAGAAAATGGTGCCTCCTCTTTCACCAGTGCCTCCCGTTGGTTGAAACTACCTGGACACCGGTTGACAAGGAAGCCTGGGAAAGGGTTTGCAGAGTGTGGGATTCAGAGCGGAGCAGGGGAAGGGAGAGTAAGGAATGGGAGGGCAAACGACCAGCCATGTCAGACGTCCAGGAAATAATCTCTGAATTACAGGAGAGCAAAACGAGCCAACATCCAGGCACACAGACTCTTCCCCAGAATTGCTCCGAACTCCCTCTACCTGGGAGCCCTCTCCCCTCCTAGTGAGCAAAATGCCTGCAGGGGTGCTTGGAGATTATGGAAGGGGCCCTCAGCCCAGGCAAACTGCTCATTATTAAAAAGCCTTCAAACACCAGCCCAGACTCATTTCAGGTCAAATCTGGGGGATTTTTGAGCAGCATTGCGTGCCGCTGAGTTGCTGAGCGGGAAGGTGATGAGCAGTAGTGAGATAACAAGCCAGCTGCCCCTGCTTTCCCTCCCCTGACATTGATTACAAGACAAATTGGAGATGAGATGGACGTGGGGCATTGCCTTGTTAAAATCTGGGCTGGGAGACTTTTTAGGTTAGCGGAGATGTGGAGAGATGCTTTCTGACAACACCCTCGTCACCCAGTGTGATGGAGTCAGGAGAAAAATTTTCAGCCTGGACATAGAAGCCTAGAGTGTCTTCGTCGCTTGCTTTTAGGTGAGTTGATTTAAAAGTACATTGAATCACCGGGTCCATATTAACTAAGTATTATGAATGGAATGTGGATTCATCCAGATGATATACAAATATTAGCAGAGGAACCAGAAAAGCACAGAAAATTCAGAAGAGAGGCAGACAGAAGACAGGGGGCAACATCTGGAAAGCCCCCTGCCCCTCCTTTTAGCTGCTAGATAATGGGAAGGTCTAGTGAATCCCAAGAGTCTGAAGAAGCCGAGGAGTTGGACGGAGTTCTTGGGGAGATGAAGGGCTATGCCTACTTGTCAATTAGTAGAGAAATATTCCATAATATTACATGGGCTGTGATCATATGGGTGCCTTCCAGCCACATGTCACTCCTGGGTGTGGAGAGTGTTGCATCACAATGGCAGGTTGGAACTGAGGTGTGTCCAGGAGAAGAGAGGTGTGATGGTGTCAGAGACACCAAGGGTCAGCCTCTCCCAGCTCACTCTCTGCCTCTCACATTCCCTTTCAGTTGCTCATGCTCACTGGGTATCTAACCCAGAATAAAGGCAATCCCAACAAATGTCAGCAGCAGTTGAAGGGAGTACTGGCTCACTTCCCTCCAGTGTCTTTAATGAATTAGCCTAGGAGCTTAACCCAGCCTGAGTCCTGCTGCTGGAGACAGAGCTCCTGCACTGTTAACACCTCTGGATCACTATGGCAGAGCCAGGCTGTGTTTACTAATTTGCCAACATCGCAGTCTGTGCCCTGAGTTAGAACAAAGGCTTCAGTAGTCTTCTCTTGGGGAGATGGCAGCTTCTTGGTGGATGCTCCTTGTGAAGTTGGGAAATTAGGTGCATGCCCTGCAAACCCTGGATGATGATGTGATATGGACAAAGCGGATTCCAGAGCCAAATTGCTAGGTCTGGATCTTTGCAATGTCCCCGTGTTCATCGTGTGAACTTTGGCCAGTTTCTTCATTCCTCTGAGCCTCAGTTTCCCCTCTGTAGAGTGAAGATAACAGCAGTACCCTCTTATAGGACTGTTGAGTGTGGCTAAGTCGAACAAACCCATGTGAAGCCTTTGGAAGTGTTTTGTGCCCAACAAATGCTCATCACCATTACCTGTTGTTATTAGTCCCAGAAAAGGTAAAATGTAGGCTGAGATTTGGAGGGTGCATAGAAGTTTGCTACCTGGGTAAGCAGGGTAAGAGCATTGCAGGAAAAGTGTGCAAAAATGTGGGATCATAGCACGCTGAGGGAAATACTGCTGAAAACGGCAGTGTGTGTTGAGGCTGGGCAGGTCACCTGCGGCCAGATCACGAAGCACCCCTCACTCGCACAAAGGAGTTTCTATGATTTGTTACTCTGTAGTGTGGGTAATATTTGGGTGACATTAAGGGTTGACGTGATGTCATAAAACATAATTTTCAAAGTCTACTTTAGTGGCCATAGTAGAAATGGATCTGACAAATTGAAATTACATACCAGGAAACCAGTAGGGAAGTTGTAGCGACAATTCAGGAAAGAAACCAGAGAGTTGTAAGCAGGAAAGTTGCAGAAGGTCTAGATCAGAAAAAAAAGGATGTGAAAGCTATCTAACAGGTAGAGTTGGTGGGATCAACACAATTCGGGTGACTAGTTTGATGTGTGTAATGAGTGGCAAAGAGGTATCAGGAATGAAAGGGGAGAGGGTTTTAGTTCTGTGGGACTAATAAGTTCTGGAGATGTACAGTATGATGACTGCAGTTAATAATAACATATGATAGACTGGAAAACCTCTAAAAGAGTAGATCTTAAATGTTCTCCCTACAAGATAAAAAAAATGATCAGTATGTGAGGTGATGGCTATGCTAATTAGCTTCCGTAACATTTCACAGCGTATAGGTATACCAAAACATCGTGATGTACCCCCTTATTTTGTTGTTGTTGTTCGGTTTTGTTGTTTTAGGCTTTTACCAGCCCAAAGCCATGGATTTTAGTTTCTATCTCTAGTGATAAGTGGAAAAGAGGGATGAGGAAGGGGCTTTACTGAGTTTACCAATGACTGTGTTCTCTCTCTTGGACACCCCTGGGCACATCATAAACAGATACAATTTTTATTTGTCAGTAAGACCTTAATAAAGCTGGGGAGGGAGAAGGATGACTTCACAGGCTTCTGACTTGGAAAATGACTGAAAAAGCTGGGTTTTTGGCAGAGGGTGTGAGTAACACAAAAATGGAAAAGATTTGGAAACGAATATCTTTAGGGTGCTTTGGGGACATCCAGATGGAAATGTCTGGTAGGATGTTGGCGCTGAGTCCAGAGCTCAGGCAGAAGATCTTGGCAGGAGACAGAGATTCGGGATCATTGTCTGACAGCTTGCGATGCTGCAATCACGGCCGCCATACCCAGGCAGAGTGCACAGAGCTGTGGTTGGTTCTTCACATCTGACAGAAGTCTGTGGCCTCTCCCAGCAAATGCACCTGCCCTGCTCGCAGAAACTGTGGAAACTGAAGGAACTGCCTCTTGAAGTGCATCCCTGAACCTCCCACCCACCAAGTAAAAAACATATACTCTAAGGGCAGGGATTTTCAAGCTGGGAGTAACAAACCACTTGTAAGTTATGAAATGAGTTTAGTACATTATTAATTAGAATTAGTAAGAGAAATAGAAGAAGCAAGAGAGAGAATGCAATGAAATGAAAAGGAAAGGAATAGAAACTATTACCAGGCATCACGTATGATAAAAGGAAGTCTTACGTTTTATAACTTTTCTTTTAATTATATGTGTTAACACATATGTATACTGTGTTTCAGCCTATGACCATATAAAATAATGAAAATAATAGTTCATGTATGTTTCTTTATATAGAAGCATATGTACATATATGTAAATATGTGTGTGTATAATACAGGTATTCCTGCATGAAAACTACCCCAAAGTGACTTAAGACAATAATCATTTTAGATAGATTAAATGATTGATAGCTGATAGATAAGATAGATGATAGGTGAATGATAGACACATACATAGATAGATTAGATAGATAATAAAGAGCTGGATAGTTAGATGATAGGTGAATGATAGATAGATAGGTAAGTAGATGGATATAGCAGGTTAGATAATAGGTGAACAATAGGTAAATAGATTAGATAGATAATAGAGAGCTAGATAGATAGATGATAGGTAGGTCAATAGGTAGGTAGACAGGCAGACAGAGAGAGAGAGCATGAGAGTGAGAGAGATAAGCTCAATAGATAGGTAGAGAGAAAGGGATGATTCAGCAATTTGGGCTGGTCTCATGTGGAATTACTCAAGTGACCACAGTCATCTGGAAGCCCAGCTAGGGCTGGATGGTCCCAGATGCCTCCTCGACATATCTAGCAGTAAGCTAGGGCTGTCAGGTGGGTGTCTGAGTCTTTCCCCCTGAGTTTTAACCACATGGCTAGCTTGGGCTTCGACACTTGGCACCTAGATTCCTAAAGGAGAAGCGTTTACCAAGCCCCTGTTCTTATCATGCTTGCCGATGTCATATTGACCAAAGCAAATAAGAAATCATTTTGACATCACACCCAGAGTTAACGTGGGAAGGAATTGCACCAGGGTCTGGATATTGGGAGACATGTTTGATTAGAGCCATTAATTTACCTCTATCACAGAGTGACAAGCACATACTTCCTTGTGTATATTTCCCATGTTCTGCTTAATGTAGCAGTTTGGGGCTCACCCTTCATCCTAGATCATTCTTGCCTCCCACCTTTCTTTTTTTTTTCCCTACCCTACTTCATTGATTGAAAATCTGAAGCTAACCCACAGGGCTAGAAGGAGGGGAGGATGTAACATCTCAGCCCTCAGGTCACTAATACACTATTTGAGCAGATAAGGGTCCTGCAAGAAAAAATGTTAAATAATAAATCAAGAGACCTGCTCAGCTTCCAATTAAATGGCCCAGGAATGGTCCAGGGAATTTCCTCTGGGACTTCAAAAATGGGCAGAGTCACCATGGTCCTCTGGCAGATCTGCTCACCTCATTCTGAAGGGCATAATTTGAGTTCTCAAACTGCACCGACCTTCAGGGGAAAAGCAAGAACAGGACTGAGGCTCAGGAGCTCAGGAAAAGGCCTCCCATCTGCATGTGTGCTGTGCTACCCAGAACTCAGAACCCAAAAATGCCATTTCTTTCTGTTTTTCTCCAGTGTGTGTTAATACAGGATTATTGGCTCTGCCTGGCCACTCCCCTCCACTTTCTCATACATGTATTGGTTTTCATCTCTAAGTCCAGGCTCATAACTCCCACAGCCCTGTTACGGTCTTTTGCTATAACGTTGGATATATTAGGCTTCAGGAAAGGGAATCTCTCTGCTTTCCTTTTTTTTTTTTTTTTTTTTAACCAGCCAAAGGTGGGACTCTAACTGATTATGGATCAAAAGACCCTCATTCCAGAGATAGTCCTGCCCCATATGCTGGGGGGTGGGGGAAATGATGACATCAGGCAGCTTCTGAGGCCTGGGCTCAGGGAGCTTCCTGGTCGCTGAACACGTGGAGATTTCTGGAAGGTGACATCCAGGGAAGGCATGGATGTTCCAACCCCTTCCCCCATGCCTCGCCCTGCATGTCTCTTCGTCCATATCCTTTGTAATATCCTTTATGATATGCCTGTAAACATAAGTGTTTCCCTGAGTTCTGTGAGCCGCACTAGCATATTAATCAAACCAAAAGAGGGGGTGGTGAAAACCCCAAGTTCAAGCCAGTTGGTCAGAAGTTCTGGAGGACCAGACTTCCATTGGTGGGAAGGGAGGGGTGATCTTACGGGACTGAGCCCTCAACCGTGGGATCTGATGCTATCTTTGGGTAGACAGCGTCAGAACTGAATTAGAGGACACCCCACTGGTGTCTGCTGCTTGGGGTGTGGGAAAAACAACACCTTTGGTTACAGAAGTCTTCTGTGTTGATGATTGTTGTGGTTGGAGCAGGAAAAACAAAACAAAACAAAACATGGTTTGAGAGATTTTTTCCTACGTAGACCACAATGAGTAGTTGAGGGATGGTCATGTCACCCAAGCGGGTCCAATGGGACTCCATCTGGAAAATTAATGGATGCTTTGGGAAAAGTACCTAGAGCTGCTGGTAGCCATCTTCTGCCAAAAGAGGCCAGCCTGCTTGAGAGTATCTATGACCAGAGGGCAGCAAAGGCTTGGACAGAGATAATTTCCTGATGACATCGTTAGTTTTGAAAAGCAATGCTCAGAACTACCTGTATTTTATCTCTTGTCAAACTTCCCAGTTGTTAAACAGTGAACATTTCTCTAAACAATGACATGTTATTCACACAACGCATAAGTTTAAAACTGCTGAATTTAACAAATTTTAAAGATTAGCTTAAATTTAAATGTTTATTATAGATGTAATCATACTTTTCTAAACATATAATTAGAATCACAAGTCTAATATATCAGATCTTCATAAATCCTTGAAACACTTTAACAAGCAGGCAGAACACACAGTAATCAAAGGATATAAAGCCAGTCCATAGATGACACAAAGAATGCATATAAATGAGATCTAATACCCTGGCTGTCCATGTGTTCATTATCTCTAATTTCAGTTTTTATTTCTTTTGGGGGATATACAAGATCTTCTTCATCTTATCTAGAGAATCAGGGTTGCTGTCAGCCAAGGCTGAAGATACACATGCAGATGATGGTCACCACGTGTGAGACACGGCCAGAAAGCTCAGGGTTCCTTCCAAGGGCCTTGCACACATCTGTGACCAGTTGGGCAGGATTTACTTTATAGATACAGTCTATGCACGTGGAAGGGAATATGTGATTCGTTACTTAGGCCAATCTTTTCATTTTTTAACAACTTTGTCTTTTCCATCAAATTGGTACTTGTTTTGAAAGTATTTAGAATGCAGGCCAGTATCAGTCTATTTTAAAATATGTATATGAAATATTGGAATTTGGGGGGTTTTTAGTAATTTTAACTTTATTATAGATTCAGGGGGTACATGTGCAGGTTGTTGCATGAGTATATAGTATGACACTGAGGTTTGGGTTATGAATGATCCCATCACCCAGGTACTGAGCATAATACCCCAAAGTTAGTTTTGTTTTGTTTAGTTTTGTTTTTTTGAGACAGAGTTTCACTCTTGCTGCTCAGGCTGGAGTGCAATGGTGTGATCTCAACTCACCACAACCTCCGCCTCCCAAGTTCAAGTGAGTCTCCTGCCTCAGCCTCCCAAGTAGCTGGGGTTACAGGCATGTGCCACCACGCCAACCTAATTTTGTATTTTTAGTAGAGACAGGGTTTCTCTATGTTGGTCAGGCTGGTCTCAAGCTCCTGACCTCAGGTGATCTGCCCGCCTCGGCCGCCCAAAGTGCTGGGATTACAGGCATGAGCCACCGCGCCCAGCCCCAAAGACGTTTTTCAACTTTTGCTCCCCCTTCCTCCCTCCCTGCTCTGGTACTCCCCAGTATCCATAGCTTCTAACTTTACGTGCATGTGTGTAGTCAGTGCTTAGCTCCTACTCAGAGGTGAAAACATGCAGTATTTGGTTTTCTGTCCCTGCATTAGGACTACTTATTAATCACTTATTCTGGATCATACTCGGTCAAATTCAGTTAAGTCTAAAGGTTCTTGCCAACTTAGTTCACTAAGCTCTGACATTTCCTTCCTATTGGCTCTCCCCCAGGGAGCCTTCCTGAACTACCGCATCTGAAGCACTGCTCATCATCATGCTACACAGTTTTAGTTTTTCCATCATACCAGAACACCAAAAGCAATCTTGTTCATTAATTTTTTCACTTTATTTATCTGCTGTCTTTTATTTTAACTTATAATCTCCAAAAGATGAAGACATTGTCTAATTCACAATTGTGTCCCCAAAGTCTAAATCAGGGCCTGACATAAAAAGGGTCGGTAAGCATCCCCTGGATGAATGAATGATTTCCCATCCGATCAGGTGGACCACTGAACTTGAGAAGGATCACACCAGCTAAGGATATCAACTTCCCTGTGGCAGCAGTAGTTCTAGTGATACCAATGATGAGTTTACACAAAGCAAAGCTTTTTCCCACTTCTCTATTTCTACACATGAATAATGCAAATTAAGATCTCCAGGGCTATCTATAGTGTGTGTAGTGCCAAAACCAAGCCAGATGCAGGGCCTGCAATATTCCCAATAACTGAAACCTGGAAGCAACTCAATTGTCCAATAACTGAGGGACAGATAAACAAATTCTGACACGGACTTACAGAGTAATGTTTCCTTGCAATCGGAAGGAAAGACCTATTGATATCTGCAACAATATGGATGAATCACAGGAACTTTGTTTTTTTTTGAGATGGAGTTTTGCTCTTGTTGTCCAGGCTGAAGTGCAATGATGCAATCTCAGCCCACAGCAACCTCCACCTCCTGGGTTCAAGCAATTCTTATGCTTCAGCCTCCCTAGTAGCTGGGATTGCAGGTGTCTGCCACCACACCCAGCTAATTTTTGTATTTTTGGCAGAGACAGGATTTCACCATGTTGGCCAGGATGGTCTCAAATTCCTGACCTTACATGATTCTCCCATGTCAGCCTCCCAAAGTGCTGGGATTACAAGTGTGAACCACTGCGCCCGGTGAATCTCAGAAACATTATGCAATGGGAAAGAATCAAACACAAAAGACCATGTACTGTAAACTTCTATTTATATGAATCTCTAGAAAAGAATAAAACTACCATGACAGCAAATAAGTAGTTGCCTGTGGTCAGGGATTGGGAAGAGGACCAAGCACAGAAGTGCATGGGGAAACGTTTTTTGGGGAAAACTGTCCCATATCTTTCTATTGTATATATTTAAGGTATGCAACATGATAGTTTGATATACATGTACATAGTGAAATAATTACTACAATCAAGCAAATTAACATATTCCTCTTCTCACATAGTTACCTTTTGTGTGTGTGTGTGTGTATGTGTGTGTGTGTGTGTATGTGTGTGTGTGTGTGTCTGTGTGTCTGTGTGTATGTGTGTGTTGAGAGCACCTAAAATCTCCCTTGGTAAATTTTAGTACACCATACAATTGATTGTGGCATTCACAGAATTGTGTATAATTACCCAAATGTATCAAAGCATATTCGTAAGATTGTTGAACTTTATCATATGTGAACAATATCCTTAAAAAAATGAAAAAGAAGGAAAAGTTCAAGGACGGTTTAAAAATGCGTGTTTCTGTCTGGAAGTAGTGATTTGTGCCTGTAGTCCCAGAACTTTGGGAGGCCAAGGCTGGAGGATGGCTTGAGCCCAGGAGTTCAAGACCAGCCAGAGCAACATGGCGAAACCCCGTCTCTTCAAAAAAATACAAACCTTAGCTGGACATCGTGGTGGCACGTGCCTGTAGTCCCAGCTACTCAGGTGGCTGAGGCAGGAGGATCATTTGAGTGCAGGAGAATCGATCCAGCTCCAGAGGCTGAAGCTGCAGAGATCTGTGATCATACCGCCACTCTAGCCTAGGTGACAGAGAGATCCTATAATAAGAATAATAATAATTAGTAGTAGTATATATGTTATATAATAATATATATTTTATATATGTTACATAATAATATATATTTCATATATTATATTTAAAAATATATATTATTTATAATAATATATATTACTATGTATTATTATAATAAATATATTATATATTATATATATTGTTGAAATATATATTATATATAATATATAATGAAATATATGTTATTATAATGAATATTATTATATAATAATAATAATGTATGTTTATCTGCAGACTTAACAGGTAATAAAATAGGTGTGTAAAAAAGACAGAGTAGTCAGTTGCTTATTTGACCAGGCACCAGATCCACAGCAGAGATGAGATTTGAAATGTACTTTTGTTTACTGTTATCTATCAGTGGCCAGTGGAATTGATTGGGTAAAAAGGCCCCTTTCTCTCCTGCTGTCCTGACTCCACTGGGAGTCCCTATGACCCTGTGAGCAAGGTTGACCTTCAGCAGGATTACACTAGCGCCGCTGAACAGAAGGTTTGTGGCTGGCGTCTGATTGGTTAGGCCGTCATTTCAACTGGTGGACGCCCATTCTGTACTGAGAGTTGAATATTTTGTAAATCAACGCTTCACGTGACAACTGAAAAACCATTCAAATCTCTCAACAACAACAACAAAAAAAACACAGTTTCTTTGAAGTCGGTGACTCTCTACTGGAAATGTTTTGCTCCCTACTAGAAAGAGAAAGAATTTTGAGAGTCAGGCAGCCCATCATTTGTTCTGCGCAACACCAAGCTTCCTCCTGTAAGACTTGAGAGGGTTGACTTTTCTTCCCTGTCTGTTTTCCCATCTGTAAACTGGGATTTATCATTCCTACCCCCTGTGCGCCTCGTGTAATTCTGCAAACACTGTTTCAAAGTCAGGGGAAGGGAAGATCTTAATGTGCTTGTCCTAACATAGTTTGACCAGGCTGCAGCTTCCAGAGCTGGAAGTCAGGATGTCAAAGTTAGTCTGTGGGCAGTCGTTTGTCATCAGAGTGAAGACAGGATCACAGGGTGGGTGCCCACAATTAAAGATGCTGCAGAAACGGGGCAAACAGGCTTCCTGTCACCACGTTTCATGGTTTCCAGCCTCCGCGTTGATGAATGATGGCAATGTGAGGAAATCCTTTTTGTCAGCTTGTTTTTGCTGTTTGTTTTTATTGCCAGTTCAAAGATCAAAAAACTTCTAGCCAGCTTTCTTTCTGAAAAGGAGTCTTGCTCTGTCACGGGCTGGAGTGCAGTGGCACAATCTTGGCTCACTGAAACCTCTGCCTCCCAGGTTCAAGCGATTCTCCTGCCTCAGTCTACCAAGTAGCTGGGAATGCAGGCACACTAATTTTTGTAATTTTAGTAGAGACAGGGTTTCACTATGTTGGCCAGGTTGGTCTCAAACATCTGACCTCAGGTGATCCTCCCGCCTCAGCCTCCCAAAGTGCTGAGATTACAGGCGTGAGCCACTGTGCCTGGTCCTAACCATCTTTCTTGCAATATTTTCTTTCATCTATATATCTGAAATAAATCAATATCATGATGTTTGCGATTGCAGAGGTTGCAAATTGACAGTCCTTGGGTCATATCTAGCCAATACACACATTGTGTTTGGTCTTCAAGGTTTTGGATAGTAGCCAGCTATCCAAATTACTACTCTAAAATTTACATTAAAAACAGGATTTATTGCTCTCTTAGAAAATGGAATGTCTGGCAGCACTGAGCCCGTTTTTTGCAAGGCACTGGTAAGGTGATCTAACAGTTGCCCTTCTTTACCCTGGGAGGGTACCTTCTAGTTCATATTTAACTCATTTATTTACGTCATTTGCCCTCTATAGTGGTGTGAATTTGTGATCCCCAAATTAAACTAAATTTCTAAAAAAATAATTAAAACTTTCATACCTTAAGCAGAAGAGAGCTTTACTTATGCTTAAGCCTCAGTTATGACCACACATGGCGGAAAATAACATAATACGTTCCAGAATACCTGAAAATAACAACATTAAAAGAAAAAGACCTCTTATTTGTGACTCATGACAGGGAGTCCAGGGCTACTGTGACTGTGCAGCAATGTTTGTTGGGGCCAGGCCATTTCTTGTCTCTGCAGCACCATCTTTAGCAGCTTGGTTTTCCTGCTCATGCCTCTTGCCTCATAGTTGCAAGATGGCTGTCATGCCTCCAGCCACAGATCTACATTCCAAGGATGAAGAATGAACACAAAGGGGCAAAGAATAAATCAGAAAAGTTAAACATTCCCGGAAGACATAAGCTATTTCCTACTGTCTAGAAGGCACCACAGAGCCACTACCACCTGTAAGGGATTACAGAAAGCTGGAAACATGCAGCACTGAACATCAGACTCCAAGAGGGGTGAAGGATAAAATTTTCAGTCACTAAGATCTGCATTCAAGTTCTAATTTAACCACTTACTACCAGTGTGACCTTGAGCAAGTGACTTAGCCTCTCTGACCCTCGGTTTCTCCCTTGATAATGGAGGTAGTAATAGTGTAAGTAATAGTGTAAGAGGTAGTAATAGTGTCAGATTTTCAGGGGACTTACTGAGTTAGTGACTACAAAGTTATTTGCATAGCACGTGATGACGATGTTGATGGCGATAATGATAGTGATGATGGTAGAGATGGTGATGATAGTGATGGTGATGGTGGTGATGGTGTGATGATGGTGATGGTGGTGGTGATGGTGATGATGATGGTGATGGTGTTGATGGTGGTGGTGATGATGATGATGGTGCTGATGATGTTGATGGTGTGATGATGGTGATGGTGCTGGTGATGATGGTGGTGATGGTGATGATGATGGTGATGGTGGTGATGGTCATGGTGATGATGGTGGTGGTGATGATGATGATGGTGTTGATGGTGTGATGATGGTGATGGTGGTGGTAGTGATGATGATGGTGGTGGTGATGACAATGATGGTGGTGGTGATGATGATGTTGCTGATGGTGTGATGATGGTGATGATGGTGGTGTTGATGATCATGATGGTGGTGATAACAATGATGATCGTGGTGATGATCATGATTGGCTCTAGTTAAATGGAAGCCCTAAGTTTTTCAAACAGTGTTGTTAAAGTAGTGCCAATATACCCTCTAAAATGATGTACTGAAAGAGGCAAGTCACCTTCATGGTACTCTTCCCAAAAATGCCTAACCTCAATTTATTCCTGAGAAAGCATTGGACATATCCAAATCCATTCTACAAAATAACTGACCAACTGCTAAGGTCAAGAAAGATAAGGAAAGACTGAGGAGTAGCCCCATATTGAAGGAGAGTAAGGAGCTCTGACAAACACACTGGGCAATCCTGGATTGGATCCTGGATCAGGAACGAAATGTGTGTGACAATTAACAGCATTGGAACAATGTGTGTAAATTATTCAATCAATTTGGGTGGAGCTGAGTAGAGGGTATATAGGAACTCTGTACTGTATTTTCAACTCCTCTTTAAGTCTAAATTATTTCAAAATTAGAAGTTTAAAAATTACAAAAAGTACTAGCAAGTATGATGTTAATAAAACTTGTTCCTGACATTTCCTGGCTCTTCACTACTCTGAGGGAGTTTTGTGATGTGCCATCTGTTATGGGTTGAATTGTGTCCCCCAAAATTCATATGTTAAAGTCCTAATCACAGGCACTTCAGAATGTGACCTTCTTTGAGAATAGGTTTGTTGCAGATGTAGTTAGTTAATTCCTGGAATACGGTGGGTCCCTGATCCAATATGACTAGTGTCCTTATGAAAGAGAATGCTGTGTAGAGAGACAGACACCCACACAATGAGAACACCACGTGGAATGAAAGCAGAGATTGAGCTGATACAGTTTGTAAGTGAAGGAATACCAAAGATTGCCAGCAAACCACCAGAAGAGAGAAGGGATACATGGAACAGATTCTCCCTCACTTCCTCAGAAGGAACCAATCCTGCTAACATCTTAATTTCAGAATTCTAGACCTTCACAACTGTGAGGCAAAAAAAAGCTATTTGTTCTAAGGCACCCAGCTTATAGTGCCTTGTTTCAGAAGCTATAAGAAACTGATACACCACGATTTACTAATCTTTAAAGCTGCCATGCTGAGCAGAGGCCTTTATACTCAGATAAAACCTTATGCATCTCCCACTTGTACAAGCCATTGCTAAATTTGCTATTAGGGGAACAGAGATGGTCTCCCCAGCAGTGCCTCCCTGAAATGCCGCCTCCCTGGATTCAATCCTTTGAGCTCTGACATGTTACCTGGACAACACGTAACTCTAGCTGAGAGGAGTCATCCCTTAATCAATGATTCCCATGAGGTCGTGACCATCATTCCCATGTCATTCAGAACTCTTGGCTTCAAGAGACAGAAAAGGGAATATATTGGTTTAGCTGTCCAAACTGCAGGTGGAGGAGATCTGAAGTTTGGCTCTGGGGTCACCTGATGCACAGACCCAATCCCAGATGCCTCAGTGGTTCTTCCCAACCTCTCCATCTTGACATTCCCTCTGTCTTTGCTCACAGGGCTGCCTCCCACATTCAACAGACTTTTCCATACCATGGGGGGTATGACCACAAACAATTCCATTGATTTCCTCCACCTGTTCCCAAGAACAGGGAGGAGGAAATAGAGACTTCAGTTTGAAATAATATATCAGGCGAAGACTCTAATTGGTCCTGTGTGGGTCTGGGGCACACCTTAGACCAATCACTAATGCTGGGCATGATGATTGACCTTGCCTGTGACACGTGCCAATAGATCTCACCTGGGATGAGATCTACTCCAGAAGAAGGAGGAGAATGAAAGACATGGCCACAAGAGGAATCGCTGTGGTCTTTGCCTCATGCCCCACACTGCCCCTCTAACAAATGGTAGCACCCAACCTCACACCCAGTCTGTTGAAACTGGACTCCATCAGTTACTTTCTGAATCATGTTGGACAGCTCGTTCTGTTGGATCTTCAGTTTTTAATTATTAAATGGGAAGAATATATAAATTATTTCATACATTAGTCAACTGGCCTCTGTAAGATAATATATACAAGATCCTTAGGAAAAATGCCTGACAGAAATAGGGGCTCTAAATCACTTCCACCCCCATTGAGGTCAATGAAAAAAATTCTCTTGAGCTGAGGATACTGACATAAGAAAGAAGGGGAGTCAGCCCTGAGCCACAGAGTGAGCAGGGGGACAGCAGTCAATCACATCCCTCCACAGTTCCATGCTGTTCATCTGTGTCCTTAAAGAAAACAAACATATCCAAAAGTGGATAAAGGAAGTCCAGTGCCTGATGTAATTGTATCATTAGTAATTTGAGTTTTGAGAACACTTTCCTTTGCAGGTGACAAAGATCCCAATTCAAATTAGTTTACATGCACACACACACACAAATACTCTATGGGTTCCTATGAGCTTCAGGTATTGCTGGATCCAGGGGCTCTAGGAATGTAAATAGATAGAGGATAGATAGATGATGATGATAGATAGATGATAGATGATAGATAGATGATAGATAGATAGATAGATGATAGATAAATAGATAGATACCTTCATCTCTTAACTCTGCTTCCTACATGCCAGCTTCTTGCTTAGGTGGGCTCCCTCCCCATGAGGTGGCAGAGATGGTCTTCAGTATTTCCAAGCATGCATTCTGCCAGTGTACCAACTTCAGAAGAAAGAGCATTTCCTTATTTTCACCACTTCACAAAATGGCCAGGATAGAACTTCTATTGGCATAAGTTGCCCATACCTGACTGGATTGGAGAGTACAAGAGAATGAGGTACTCCACTGAGTGAGGCCAGAGCCAAGGGTCCATGCAGGGTCTGGGGGTCCACCCCACACCAAATTCCTGGGCTAAGTAGTGGAATGCAGAAAGTCTGAAAAAATAACTGGGATAAACACTGGAAAGTCAAAAGCAATGGATGTCCACGACCACCATGATAATCAGACCCAGCCCATCTATCTTAAGATCCTCCAAGAAGCAGACACAAGACAGACTTCCATGCTTAAGTGATTTAAGAGCAGGAAAAAGGGAAGGGAGGCTTCAGATCAAGAAGCAGGTCTGAATGAAGCTCTCCAGGTTCATCTGCATTGCTGCAAATGCCAACCGTTCCTATTTTTTTAAGGCTGAATAATATTTGATTGT
Organism: Cheracebus regulus; assembly: GCA_963574635.1. Lineage (NCBI taxonomy): Eukaryota > Metazoa > Chordata > Mammalia > Primates > Pitheciidae > Cheracebus > Cheracebus regulus. Next base: position 131,323 of record CAUYQU010054282.1, read on the forward strand.
ATGTGTGGACTGTATCCTGCTGGCCCATTCATCTACTGATGGACATTTGATTTGAGAAGACTTGGAACTGGGTTCACCAGGTGTAAAGTTCTCATGCGACATGAATAAGTCCTACACATTTTCACCGCATTGTGCCTATAGTTAATGAGACTTATTGTGTGCTTCAAATTTTTTTGAGGGTAGATCTCATGTTAGGTGTTCTTATCACAATTTTAGAAAAAAAAATAGATGCAGATCTGCTGCCTAGGAAAGGAGAGCGGGAAGCAAGGAGTGGGGAGGAGCCTCTGACTGCAGCACAGCCCGAGGATGTCTCAGGAACCCAGAAGAGAACCCCAGAGCAAAGACTGAGCTTGGACCACCACTCAGACATCAGAGAAGAGAGCGGTCTCTGCATGAACATCCTGAGCACTTAGTCAAATCCAACATGATGGCAACTGGAGTGAAGTGGAGTCAGCTACCCTCCCTGCAGCAAGCTCCCTCCAAGGGATTCCTCATCTCCATCTCCCCATGGCCACCACAGCCTAAGCCTGCTGATTCAGGGTCAATTAAATCCTACTTTTCCCCCAGGTTCATTGATGTCTGATTAAAAACTAAAAGTTGTACATAGTTAAGGTGTGTAGTGTAGTATGTTGAAATACCTGTACATTGTAAAACAATTACTTCAATCAAGCTATTGATATTTAAGATATACATCAGCTCACACAGTTACAAGTTGAATTCATAGACACTGAGCGTAAAAGGCCATTTGCCAGGGTGGGTGAAATGTAAGGATTGGGGTCAAAGGGTGCAAACTTCTAGCTTCAAAACAAGAGACCTAATGTACAGCATGGTGACCATAGTTAATAATACTGTGTTGTATACTTGAAATTTGCTAAGAGAGTAGATCTCAAGTGTTCACAAGTAAATCCTACTTACATTCCCAAAGGTCTGTTTTTTGTTTAAAACAAAACCCTCATTTGTCTTTGGAAATAGAAATTGTTGCTTTGAACTTACCAGAGAAATGATTGCTCATAATTTAATAATATAAGTATTCCATGCAGTATAAGGACCATATTCTTGTTTTCTCAAAACAAGATCTTTCTTATATAATTAGTAATTTAAGATGATAGATAGGTAGGTTAGTAGGTAGATAGATAGCTAGCTAGACAGACAAGACAGACATAGATGATAGATAGATAGATGATAGCTAGATAGATAGATGATAGATAGATAGATATTGTAAAGTCTCCTTTGAACAAACAGGTTACTGCAAGCATATTTAAAGAAAAAAATTCTAGAGCAATTAACTGCTCCAAATTTTGTTTCTTGTCAAAATGCTTTATAAATTACTTATTGCATCAACAGTGAGGTGGAGGACAAAACTTAGAATTCATTCTTTTGTAAATAGAGATAATTACTTGGCCCCAGTGAATCTCTCCAGCCTTGTTTTCATGAATTTAGGAGGATTAGATTTAAACATCATTCAAGTGAAGTCTAGCTAAAAGATTAGCCTGTGGACTCCTATAAAAGTTTGGAAAATATTATGAAAATATTTGTTTTAATCTTTTTTCATTTAATGTCTCCAAGAGCACAGATTGTGTGCTTTTAGTGGGAATTTAATTATTTGACTGAATTATTGGAGTCTAACAGGTTCCACTAAAGTTCAGAAAAGTCGAGCATGGTGGTATTAAGTGTGACATCATCTGTATCACCTGGTGATTCCATTATCATAGCTTTATTTATGCTTTACTCAATGGTCTTGAGCATGCTGGATTCGTATACCTGATAGTAAAACTTTTAGGATAATTTCTTTTTTCTTTCTTTCTTTCTTTGTTTATTTCAGACAGAGTCTCACTGCCACCCAAGCCTTACTGCAGTACAGTGGCATGATCTCAGCTCACTGCAACCTCCCCCTCCTAGGTTCCAGCCATTCTCCTATTTCAGCCTCCCAAGTAGCTGGGAGTATAAGCGTGCACCACCATGCCCAGCTAATTTTTGTCATTGTTATAAAGATAGAGTTTCCCCATGTTGGCCAGGCTGGTCTCAAACTCCTGGCCTCAAGCAATCCAGCCTCCCAAAGTGCCGGCATTACAGACATGAGCCACTGCACCCAACCGGATAATTCCTTGTATGTGGTTGTTTGTTTTCTCCAACAACAGGCGTCTTTGGACCCCAAAATCAGGGAAATGCACTGGAGAATGCTCCAGAATGCTCCCTTAGGTGCCCTTTGTGTGTGCGCGCCTATATACTTAGGCATACATACATGTAGTGCCTATGACTATGCATGTATAATTACATATGAAAACATAATTGGCTTTAAGGCTTCTCATTAGCAGCTTTTTTGATCTGCATGCCATGATCTTGCCAATAGATCTCCCAAATGAGTGTCTGGGTCGCTGGTATTAACCTGCGGGCACAGAAAAACACCTTCACAACTTACACTGCTGATGCCTTGGCCTCACCACTGCCCAGTCGAACCAGAACCTCTGGAAATAGGTCCTGAGAATTGGCATTTGTAAAGTTACCCAGGCAATTCTAATGGGTGAGAACCACATCTGGTGGGCTAAGATGCTACACAATCTTACTTATGGTCAGCATCTAACCAGGCATTGGTGTAATCCTAGGTATGTTTTCCAGCTAATTTCTGTGATATGTACAAGTGTATTCCTGATCTAGATGTGCCAGTTCTTTTCTAGGGCACAGCATTCCGGAGCCTGCCATGACCACCCTGCCTCTCCTTTCACTGCCCCAGATACACTTCCATTCCCCTGATAACATGTCGACTCCCTGACACTACACTCTGAACCTGCCCAGCTCCATTTCCCTTTGCCATAGTGTGTCCACTCCCTGACACTACACTCTGAACCTGCCCAGCTCCACTTCCCTTTCCCATAGCGTGTCCACTCCCTCACACTACACTAAACCTGCTGGTCTCCTTGGTTATTGTCTGTCTCCCTTCCTAGAATGTAAGTTCCATTGGAAAAGGATTTTTTGTTTTATCTGTTGTATACCAAGTGTCAAGAACATTCTAGAAACTGGCAGGTGGGTCCCCTCTGGCAGCAGATCCCAGATGGTGGTTAGCATGCAGGGCATTCCTTCAGGAGTGTGCTTGGGTTCCTCTGCAGCAGAAGGGAGAGCAAGAGGCAGGATGGAATGCAGGAAGAAGTCAAGTCCACACAGTCCCCAGGAGGAAGGATTCAGCAAGGCCCATCGATGGGTCTCTTCAGAGTCACCCTGATTTGGGGTAAGGAGGCTGAACTGCTCTATCTCCACCAGGATCTCCCAAGGAGATGGGACCTTGGATGAAGTGGTTTTCTTCAGCTGAGGACATCCCTAAGCATGCTACCCACAGCAGCACTCCTGGAGGTTGAAGGAATCCATCCTTCCTTCCTAGAGAGAGGGTGACAGGGACACATCACAGTGAACACCCCTGTGCTCAATAAATATTTCAGCAATGTCTTGCTAGTTTGCATCACACACACACACACACACACACACACACACACACACACACACACAGAGGAGCCTTGATTTTAGAGCTTGCATGCAGGTGCTCCATCTTGGAAAATAATCACAAAGAACAGGTTGGGTGAGGGAGAATAAAGCAGGGAATGAGAAAAGGAAATGTCAGGATGTATTAATCAGTAACACCATAGGCAACAGGGACTCAATCCTGCCAGGGACCTCAGGAGGCGTAGAGCGCACTTCAGAGTTGCGTTCATGAACAGGCATTTCTCAATAGAAGACATATGAGCGGTCAAAAAGCATGTGAAATGATGTTCTACATCACTAATCATCAGAGATATGCAAGTCAAAGCCACCATGAGATTTCATCTCTCACCGGTCAGAATGGCTGTTATTAGAAAATCAAGAAACAACAGATGCTGGTGAGGCTGTGCACAAAGGGAACTCTTATATACTGTTGGTAGGAGTGGTAATTAGTTCAGCCACCGTGGAAAACAGTATGGAGATTTCTCAGAGAACTTGACCCAGAACTACCATTCGACCCAACAATCCCATTCTTGGGCATATATCTGAAAGAAAACAAATCATTCCACCAAAATGACATGTGCCCTCTCCTGTTCATTGCAGCACTATTCACAATAGCAGCCATGGAATCAACTAAGGTGCCCATCGACAATGGATTGGATAAAGAAAATATTCTACATATACACCATGGAATGAATATTATGCAGCTGTAAAAAAGACTGAAATCATCATGTGCTTTGCAGCAATGTGGACGTAGCTGAAAGACATTATCCTAAGTGAACTAACGCCAAAACAGAAAACCAAATATTCTATGTTCTCACTTATAAGGGGGAGCCAAACATTGGATACTCATGGAATTAAAGATTTCAACAATAGACACTGGGGACTACGAGAGAGGAGAAGGAGGAAGGGAAGCAAAGTTTGAAAAACTAACTTTTGGGTACTATGCTCAGTACTTGGGTGATGGAATCATTTGTATCCCAAACCTTAGCATCATGCAATATACTCAGGTAGAAACCCTGTACATGTATCCCCTGAATCTAAAAGAAAAGTTAAAGAAAAGAAAATGTGACACATATACACCAGGGAATACTATGCAGCCATAAAAAAGAAGGAAATAATGTCCAACATGGATGCAGGTGGAGGCCATTATCCTAAGTGAACTAGGAAGCAGAAAACCAAATACTGCATGTTCTCATTTATAAGGTGGAGCTAAGCAAAGAGGACATGTGAACATACCAATGGAGATAATTAACACTAGAGACTCCCAAAGTGGGGGCAGGATGGGAGGGGGTGAGGGTTGAAAAGTTACCTGTTGGGTACAGTGTTCACCATTTGGTTGATGGGTACACTAGAAGCCCCACCATATGCAATATACCCATGTCACAAATAAGCATATCCCCTTGACCATATCCCCTTGATACGGTCTCCATCTGTGTCCCCACCCAAATCTCATCTTGAATGGTAAGCCCCACATGTCGAGGGAGGGGCCTGGTGGAAGGTGATTGGATCATGCGGGCAGTTTTCCTCAAGCTGTTTTGATGATGAGTGAGTTCTCATGAGATCTGGTGGTTTAAAAGTGTGGCACTTCCCCAGTAGCTCACTCTGCCTCCCGCCACCATGTAAGTAAGACACCACCTTGCTTCCCCCTCACCTTCCACCATGGTTGTAAGTTTCCTGACGCTGCCCCAGCCATGTAGAACTGTGAGTCTCCAGCCAAACTAAGTGTTACAAGTGAAGGAAAAACAAAATTTTTTGCAAACAAGCAAGAACTCAGAGATTTCATCACCACCAGGCCTGTTTTACAACAACTTCTAAAAGAAGTACTATACACAGAAAGGAACAACCAGCATCAGTTATCCTAAAAACTTACCAAAAAGTAAAGAATATCACAACAATGAAGAATTTACATCAACTAAGGGACAAACAGCTAGTTAGCCTTAAATAACAGTATTAAACTCACATATGTGAATATTAAGCCTAAACTTAAAGGGATTAAATACCCCAATCAAAACATACAGTTAGGCAAACTGAATAAAAAGTTAAAACCCATCAGTACACTGTATTCAGACCTTTCTTATAGGCAAGGACACACAAAGACTTAACATAATGGGATGGAGGTAGATCTACCAACCTAATGGAGAGCAAAAAAAAAACACGATTTGAACTCAGACCTGGAACAAGCAAATTCAATAAATACTTACAGAAC